>PVJD01012760.1:0-37887 GCA_004026545.1 Mormoops blainvillei | reverse complement strand
TACATGGAGATGGATGACTTCCTTGTTATAGGAAACTCTAAATAAATCGACTTTCCATTTTCATTCGGTTGCTCTTCATTTGTTGCTACAGATTCTTCTTGAAATAGAGGTGGCTATTCATTCTTCAGAACATTTTAAACTTTTTAATCTTTATTTACAATTCTCCAAAAAACATTTTTCCTGTGTTCTTAATAGCTTCCTCCCTATTTTTTCTAAGTAATATGTAGGTCCACAGGGTGCATTTTTCCATTTTAGCCTTTACTCAGAAGGCTTAATTCCAGGGACTTTCTCCATGTTTTAAGGAGTGACTGCCGTTTTTATATTACATCATATAAAAGGAATGAAAGGTTTGCCTCCCAGAGGCAAAGCAGGGGATATACCATTTCATGACTCCCAAAGTAAGTATTTGCTGCTAAGTACAAAGACATGGGACATAGGTTTGGATTTTTATCTCCCTCATTGTCTAGTTCTGCTGCATTGGGCAAGTTGCTTAACCTCTTTCTATTTTCAGTTTTCACATCTCTTTGTTTGATGATTAATAATTAAGAGTTATGTTAGATTCACCTTGACAGTAGCATGTAAACATGCTGAGGATTATGCTGTAATCTTAATTAAGCCAAGTTTCCATAAAAATTAAATTTTCTTCAGGACTCATAAAAGTTGTTAACCTTTCAAATGGCCCATAATCAAAATAATATCTAAGATTGCAAGTAGAATGGGAACTTTAGACCATGTAAATATTCTAAAAATCAAAAAATTAAGGCTCCAATAAATTACTTCAAATACTCAATATCTTATTATGACACCTTTAGTCTCTGTTATCTTATCATCAAGTCTCCTTTTGCCATGTTCACTAACTATAGTGTTAAAAGACAAACTGAGGCTTATTACCATTTTAAGAGTTTCTTGGAGCAAAAACCCACTTGCACAGGGCAGTGTTGAACCGAAGGTGGTAGGAGTGCCCCGTTAAGAGCCACTGCGGGGACAGTGTTGTATGGAAAAAAGCATAAGGCAAGTAGGGAAATTAGTGGTCGGCTGTAGTTCAAAGTCAATTTTGTTTTCAGTAATTGGTTGCCCTTAGATTTTGACTTTGTAACCTTAAGGCAGTTACAGGCTTAGATTTGGGTTAGCTTATGTAGGCTGCCAGGGTATTAGAGCCACCTCAGGGTAATGGTCATCTTGTTTGATTAATTTAACAGCAGGCGAAAAACCCTTATTTTCAAGTGAGTATTCTTTATAAGTCACATGAGTTTAGCATATATTTATACTTAGAAAGTATTATTGATATAAATTGACCTGATTAGTAATTGTGAGGAAGTAAAGAGTTACTAAAGGTGACACTTAAAGAAAAAAGTTTTAATAAAGCAAAAGCAAGTTCTTCTGAGAGAGTAATATTCATAAAATTCAAATGAAGATCAAAGTAAAATTTGAATTTTAGACAAGATCAAGACATCAATCAAAATAAATGTGAGGAATGTATGACTAGAGACAATAATAGAAGACAGAATGTCTCAAAGGAAGATAAGCAAATATAAGTAAGAAGCAGAAGATTTTGAGAAAAAATAAGAGATAAAAACAAAACTCTAAAACTATTAAAAATCTCCCTGTTCAAAGTTATTTAGGGGAATTGGGCAGCTGTTTTCAGCAATGATTCTCAGAAAGTTTGACCAGAATTTCTATGGCCTGAATGGCAGTGATACGAAAATGTGTCTGCAGACATTTCTACAAAGACAAAGAGAAAATCTAAGGTTATTAATTCTATTTATAAAACTATTCTAATTTTTCACTCTATTTTGATAGAAGTTTCCTCCTAAGTTCAGGCACAACACACAATGCAATGTAAGCAAACAAACAAAAATACTTGTTTGAGATCCAAGGAATCTTAGATAATATTTGACTTAGAATAATAGCTAAGTATCTGGGATATAGTAGGGACTGAATATTTATTTGCTATTTTCATGATGTATGAACATGCTAGATTTTGTCTATAGATATGATAATTAATTCAACTAATATTCTTATTAGTATCCCATCTTCAGTAATTATTGGCAATATATCTTTTTCCTCTGAGAGTTCAGATATATGAAATTTTAATGTCTTTTTAGAAAAAATAACCATATTTAATACAAAATCCAAAACAGATGTATGATATTTGTATAAACAGTTATTGTTTCATGTATAAATAGAAAATTTATATATGAATTCTCTCAGGACATGCAACTACAGAACTTTATAACTCTTCAAATTTCTCTTATGAAGAATAATAAAGTGAGCAAACAATCAAAAACTGTTAGTTCGCAACCTGGGTGCCCATCAGTAAATGAATTGATCGAAAAACTATGGTACATTTACACAAATGGAATACTATGCAGAAGAAAGAAAGAAGGAGCTCCTACCCTTCACAACAGCATGGATGGATCTGGAGAGCTTTATGCTAAGTGAAATAAGCCAGGCGGTGAAGACAAATACCACATGATTTCACCTGTAAGTGGAGACTAATCAACAGAACAAACAAGCAAGCCAAATGTAACTGGAGACATTGAAGTAAAGAACAAACTGACAGTGAACAAAGGAGTGGAGCAGGGGGAGATGGGGGGAAATGGGAAGGGTGGTCAAGGAACGTATACGGAGGACTCATGGCCAAAGACAGGGGAGGTGGGGTTGAGAGTTGGGGGGGAAATGGGCAAAGCTGTGCTTGAGCAACAAGAAAAAAAAGAAAGCAAATATTTCCTAAAGTAACTTGTGATTATCCTTTTCTTTTTTTAATTTCCTTGACTTTAAAATGGAATAGCTGCAGAATAAAGACAACAATCTAATATAGAAAAAATAAAAACTGTTAGTTTGATACATTAATAGATAAATGGATTTATGGACTAAACTGATGGAACTTTTGTTTTGAGAAATTTTCACCATTCAAATTCTTGAAAGTAAGATGGCATGTAGGGACATATAAACGGTGGTGTGGATTTGAACTTGTTGATCTTTTTTTCTTCTTAAAGGTTACATTTTAAAAGTAGTTTTAATTTTACAAAAGGTTTAGAGAAAGCTACAGAAGTTTCCCATATACCTCCAGCCTTGCACCTGCATAGCCTCCCACACTGGCAACATTACTTACTACGATGGTACATTTATCACCAAGGACGACTCTACATTGACACATGATAATCACCTACAAGGAATAGTTTGCCTTAGGGTTCACTCTTGATTTCATACATTATAGGGTTGGGCCTAATTTACAATAACATACATCCATTATTACAATAACATATAAAATGCTAATAATAAGACAAGAAAACAGATAACAGTATACTTTGTGATAGTAAAGATATAAATTACTATAAAACAAAAATTTATAAAACTTCTAGTATCTTCTTATAGGAACCTAATATCAACATTGGTAATATAAGTTATTAAATTACCCTTTTATGCAAATTTTAACTGTAGTGGATGCTACTACTAAAAACTGGATATGGGGTAAATGAATCATTAAAGTACAAGTTTAGATAACTTTAAAAACTGGACATCTCTTTTCTTTCCACTTAAATAGAAATTTACATCCTATTCTTCAGAGGCTATTACACAGCAATTTATGAACTTATTGCATTTTAAAATCAATTTAGTTTTCAATAAATATACTTCCCATAGGATATAAACATATGGCTAATTTTTTAAATCCACAATCTAGACACCAAATATTATCTAGTTTCTGTTTTATTTTGTTTCTTAATTTTTTAAGTATTTAGTCAGTGAACTAAACAAGCAAAATACTTCTATGCTTTTTCAGAAGCACTAAAAATTATAAAATAATCAGTATTTAGTTATCTGTACCACTAAATAAATTGGTAAAAAGTATAGAGACTATAGTATATTTAAATAGACATAAAATTTTATACATATTCACATTTATTTTAGTCCTCATATGTCTACTTCCAATCAGCACAATGTCGTCTCATGCAAGCTTACCACACGTATACTCTAGAATGATATTTCTAGTTTATATTGTTCTTCAGTGTTGGTTTTATGTCATCAGCAGAAACATACTTATGCACTATATATCATTAAGAAAAGGGAAACTGTCAATTAGACTGGGTCATACTATCATTTGCAATATATATCCAAATTTTAGAAATGTTAAATGCGGATTAATTTAGATCTTGTATTGAGGCAATTAAGGTATTTCAGATATTTTTTAACGCATGCTTTTATCCCCTTCCAAAATGCATTTCTTCCAGTGTTCTAATAAATATTCAGTCTCTCTCTAAAATGTTTAAGCGCACTTTTCACTGTGAGCCTTATCGTGATGGCTCAGGCACATTTTGTTCCAGTACCTGTGGTGTGAGCACAGCCCTGAACTTCGACTTTCTTGGCATAGATCCCAACTCAGCTACCCATTAGTTTCATTTCGGCAGATTATCTAATTTCTATACACCTTTGTTTTCTTACCTATAAGCATGGACATAATTTTACTTATTAAGAGAATTTTCATGAGGATTAAAAATGATTGCTTTCATCAAAATGAAACTGGTGTGCTCTTTGGTTCACAAAAACATTTTAATGATTATTTGGCAATGAAAAGCATGAGGGAAATAAGCTTCCAGAACTCCAAATTCCATATATTCATCCCCAGTAATCACCTGCTAGAGACTTTCCTGTGTGTTTTCTTTTCCAAACTCAGCTGTCACAAATTGCAGTGCACACCCCAAATTTACAAATATCAAATGTCTCTAACCTCATTGTGGTGATCTGTTCCGGACAGTTAAACTGATACTCATAAAAAGAGTTTTTGAAATATTGATCGAGATATCAAGAAAATGAACTACACTAATGATTGGGTAACAAGGTATTTTGTAGGTCAGTTAGTTTTGTTTTTTGTTCATTTTTCTTGGAATGCTTAAAGGGAGACTTCACCTCCGCTACCAACTGTAGGTCAATAGGCATACAACCTGATGATAGGCTATTATATATTTATCATGTAGCCTTGGAGTTCAGAGATTGATTGACATGACTATATCCAAAAATTTTCCATTTCTATACACTTGTTAATTTAAATTAATTTGTAAAGAACTTGTTTATTTTTCTAAGAATAATGTAAAGTATCAAATTGCAATGACATTTTATTGATATTGCATACATTTTTGGCTTCTTTTCAAGTTTTCAATGGTATCACTTCTAATAATACACAGAAATTTAACTTTTTTCTCCATTTCTGCATATAATTACAAATTTAATGACTTAAAAAATGTTTGCTAATTTTTTAAAAATTCCAAAGAGGAAGTTTTTGAAATCTTTTAGAGATTATATTAATAAAATCAGAAGACTACTGGTATAAATAATACCTAACATTAATTGAATGCTTACTATTTTTCAGGTGATAATTTAAAAAATATAAATGTTTTCTTTCACTTATTTTTCAGAACAGCTCTATTATTATTCTCAGATAATAGGTGAGAAAATTAATGTGTGTACAGGTGAGGTAACGACCATGATTGTACAGCTAATAAAAATGCATATCTCATTCTAATACTGGTATTTTGCTCAAAGTGTGTGTTCTTAACATTTATAGTGTACTTTCTGCCTGAGTCTTGAATGTAAATGCTAAGGAAATGGTAACCATTATTTTAATCTTCAATACTACTAATAATTATATAAATACAAATATAATATTGAAAACTTGTTAATTATAAAAATATTTCTGATTTCTAATTATCATTCTAATTATTTATATGTCTGTCTTTTTGCAATATTGCAGTTTACAATATAGCATAAATGGTGAAAATTATTTATTAGATTAATTAATAAGTTGATGAATTCCCAAATAAACAACTTCTGAAACATAATTTTAGAATTATGTATTGTTTTCCTTGATGTTATCATCAGAATTTGAGCCTTGTGTTCAGGTTACTTATTTTACTATGACATAGAAATATGTGAGGACCGAATAGTACATTTTACTCTTCGAGTAAGGTGTGATATGTTATATTAATTAACATTAATGAGAGAAAATATTTAGAATTCTTATTTTCTCATATAGCGGTAGATTTTTTCAACTCATTTATTCTATTGGCATACATTATATATAATATATATAACATATATTATATATAATATATATATTACATATATACATATATAAATACATACATACATATTAGATTAATGACTTGCTTGGTTTTGTGTAATCTCTGTGGCCATATGTTAGATGAAATAAGTGGAGTAGAGAAAAACAGCCCAGCTGTTTATGTTTTATACTGTTGTGTCAATATTTTGTAAAATTATAAAGTTAATGAACACTGATTCACAAAAAACAATGTGCTTTATTAAAACAATGAAATGAGCTTTGTCATGGTCAAATACCTTTGGAGACTGCATGCTGTTTTCTGTGCATCACCACACATATTAGTAATTGAATATCTTAGGTAATTTCTGTAATAAGGAAAGATGTTTAAATTTCTTCAAAATGATGTTTCTCAAATTTTCTGATTATGCAATCCCTATTATTATCACCATCCACTGTCTAATGGACAGATTTTGAGAACAAAAATTTCATGTTGTTAGATTCAATGTAAGACTTTGATAACAAATTTAAAAGATAAACAAATCCAACCAGGGACCTGACTAGATATAAATCACAAGTGATGCTCTTGTTCAGAAGGCAACAAAATGATGTTGTGCTACAAATCCCATATCCCAGCTTTGGGATCTGTTTCTGGTTATTTAACAACTCTATCCACTGTTTGCTCCTACCTCCAAGAGCCATGAAACTGAATAAATGTTAGAGTGTGTGCAAAAATACAGAAGCATGCCTGGCATGTTGTGAATCTAGTCAGTTCTGATGATGTCGATGATGAAATCTGAAATATAATTATTTTTTATGTTCTCTTGGGATCTTGAATGCACATAGGACTTACTGAATCCTACATGAATTAATTTTGAAAGCTTTTCTTTTTTTATCTGAAATGTTGCTTCCACAATAGTGTTTGCTATGAACAGAATAGGTTGATAGATATTTTAATAAAGTTTAGAAATTCATCTTCTTAATATTGTACCCACGCAGCTGTATATTGCTGTGCATCTGCCTATCTACCTATCCATTCATCCAACTGTGCCATCTATCCACTTCAATTTCCATAATACAGATGAGTAAGCAATTCAAATTTCTTCATAAAATCAATAATATATGTTAGTAGGCTTGTTGAAATACACTTTGAAGATAAACAGAACTATCTGACCTTCCTTTAAAAAATGTGTCTGCTTATATTTTAAAATCTTAAGCTTTTACTTGTTTTTCTGCCATGAAGTTAAATAATTAGCTAGAGGTTGTTGCTGTGGGAAGCAGAATGTCTGGTGTGCCATTAAGCATGGAAAGGAAATCACCTGTGGCTAGTTTCAAGTTTTTTTTCCTGAAATAGATGGGGATCAGTCATGACCTGCATGGTGTGACAGAGGCCCAACAAATCCTTTTACCTTAGCTGTGCTCCTGAGAAGGCCTTTGTTTAATCATGATGAAAAAAGATCCCAGGATAAAAGGGAAATGGGTTCCCCGCAGAATCAAAGCCTCCAATGGCCATAAAAAATGCATGCAGGTAAACATCATTTATACAATATTGCTCTATAGCAGATTATAGGGCTCATATTGTCTGCCAAAGACTCCGCAGGGGAATCAAGAGGAAAACAGAGTTTCTATTTCCTTGGAAGTTGTATCAAGATAACGCAGCTAAAACAGCTGCTAGAAGTAATCCCTGAATAGGGTTTGAAATCACATTGCTTTAAACAACAAATACAACCCAGTACAATATTTGGTAAAATTTTCTAAAATATATTGTTTCAGATCATAAAATATCAATTATTTATTCCAAAAAGTCTTCATTAAAATTATTTTTTCCAAAGAATATTCATTTCATTTCCATTTAAATATAATGTACATTAAGTTAATGTCCTAAGAAAAATGAACAAAGAGATGCAGGTATTTGAAAAAGTTTATTTATCCATCTTATGATATTCATTACATCATGATTCACCAAACAATGTAAGCAATGTCATAATTACTCCAGATCACTCACATGATTGTATTGTTTAGATAATAAAATATGTGTATATTCACATATGTGGGTAAGGGTATACATGTTTGTGTTTTTCCCAATCCATGTACAGAGGCTAGGGACAAATAGGTGAGAGTAAAAATTACAGTCAACAAAAGAGCTTAAATTATACATAACCACGAGGGTTGAAGGATTATGATGAAAAAATACAAAAAGCACAATTTAGGACAACTATTGCATTAGTGAGTAAAAATGTGTTGTTTTTCTCTGGTTTTCCTTTGTTCCTTCTATTACTTATTATTTTATACCATATTTACTATTATACAAATAAACAGATTATTAACAAATAATTATGCCATATTTACTTTTACACAAACAAATTATTTATTTATAAACAAATTATAATTATTCATTATCCTCAGTGTGGACTTGAAAATTACATTAACGAACCACCAAGTTAAAAGATATTATTGTAACTTTTTAAAATATAGTTTTCAGAAGTTCATATAGAAATTAGGATTAACTCTTTTACAATATTTATTTTGTATGCATAGAATCATAATTGCTGTGTACACTTCAAAATATAAATTTATAGAATGAAACCAACCTTATTCTGAGACATTAAGAGATGATGCAATAATAAAGGTAACAGTTTTCTTCAAAATAAAAAAAACAAAAAAGGTCAGTTATTACAATATATAATCAATACAATTGAATTGAATGAAAACATATGTTTTACTGAAAGTCAAAACTTGATATTGATCATATGTCAAGCACAGAGAAATGACAGTTGGTGGAGAAGATGCAATCAATGACTTCAATGCCTTTAAACCCAATCATGAGACATTCATAAATGTGTCATTTTTTGTTTCAAACAGTACTACTACCAATCTGCTTCATACTGTACTGGTAATGTGAAATGATATCAGGACAGGGAAAATCTAAAAGTATTTTTAAAAGAATTAGTTAGCTAAAAAAGTAAGATAGATGTTACTAAGAGAAATCTAATGTATTTTAAAACATTAAAATTTAAATAGAACCAAATAACCATTTAACTAATTTTTAGAAATTTTTAGAAAATTTGCTTTGCTTTCTGTGTGATTACTAAGATAGAAAAAGAATGAATATCACAAATAATTCCTAAACATCATTTGAAAGTTACAAACACACATACACAGGTAATTTCACATAGACATTATGTATAATTTTGCCCTAAATTTTCTTTTATTTTACTAAAACTTTGGTTTTCATATGTTTCAAAGTAAGATAAATGCCATGTTTTATGGGAAATATATTTAAATGCAAATTTAATTAGGAACTCAAAAGTAGCATTAGAAAACAGCTAAATTATATTAGATTTCCAGAGAGGAAAAAAACAACTTAACAAAAACAATTCAAATAAAAAATATTAATATTCTTGGTATTGAGTAAAAACTAAATAACATATTAAGACATTTGGAGTACTATATTTAATTATGATGTCTAGAGACATAGAAGCAAACGGTTTGAAAGCTTTTTACCTTTATAAATTCTGTGAGCATAACAATTTAAAAAGTAGGACATATATAAGACCATATCCAGATAAATAATCCTGTTTTGACTGCAAAAAAAACCCCCAAAAAACAAACACTTTATAGCTTGTGATCCACAGTGCTCATATTAAATATTCCATGTATTGAAATCATCAATCATACAACTAGAAAAACTAGTGATTATCAACTTTCTACTTTTATATTGGTAAGAAACTGGGACTCAAAAAATTTGATGATTGCAAGATATAGTGGTAAAATACAGATTCCAACAGCCTTTCCCTCACTTATGGTAAGAGGCGGATTTAACGTCAGGCACACTGGGCGTGTTCCCTGGGGCCCCGACTTCTGAAGGTATGTATTTTTATTTTCTTGGTCTCTCTTTTATTTAAGGGACCCAATATTTTCTTTTGTGCCCAGGGCCTCAACCGACCTTTAATCCGCCTCTGCACTTGTCAGTCCTCTTCTTTCTATTATCCCTATTTTTTTTTTATTAAGGAAGAAAATAAATTTATTTTAAATATCATGATAAATATCACGGAGGCTTATTTAACAGAATAATAGGTGGTATACTGATTTAACTCAGGACTCATAAAAATATTTTCCTCATATGCCGTATATCGTTTAAAACTTTTTTCTCATTATTAACTTCTACCCTTTTGAAGTTATAGATAAAAGTTTAAAAAAGAATCTCCACTGAAAGACTATATTGATTCTGTTTATACCTGTTTTATTTTAATTGTCTTATAAAATGCTGGATAAGTATGAAATATTATACTTCATATTTATGTAAATTTTGAAAAAATAATAAGACAGACATGTCTAACCCACCATTCTACTCAGGAACAATGAAATCAGTCCCATTATGAAAATGGCCTCTTTGTTTCTCTCAAATATCATTTTCTTCAATCTTTTCCCCAAAGACAAACACTATCTTAAAATTCGTACCTATCATATCTTACATATCATTTTATCACATATACATACACATAAAATATTTTATTTAATTGTATTTCTTCTTTTATAGTTTTATAAAGTTAATACTGTATGTGTTTTTCTGCATCCAATATTACTCATCATAAGGTATTTAAAATAGAGGTTCAAATATATATATTTATTTATTTTGAGGTTTAGACAAATATATTGAAACACACAGTGTGTTAGCAGAGTATTCAGTTGTGTGTTACATTATGCTACTACCTTGAATGCATAACTTAAAATTGATAAATATATATTGCATAACTAAGCTTTTGGGGGAAAAAAAAGGAAAATCACTTAGCACATTTGTGAAAGGCCAAAGGAAATGGACCTTGAACATTGGAAAGATGAAGCCACTGAATTAAGCAGCAGTAACCCCTGCTAATCTAGAATCCCCCGGGGCTGAAGCAGAAGCTCCCGTGCAGAACCAGTCAGTTAGTGCAGTAATCAGAAGAGATGGGTGCAGGCGCACCTGTGGGAGGTGGCAGCAGAGCCGGCAGGACAGCAGGGCCGGCCTGGTCAGGCGAGCATGTCCCAGAGGCAGCAACCATGGAGACCTGCCCAGCAGGTTGGGAGGCAGATGGATGAACCCAGGTCCACTACACACGCTGTGGTTTTAGGAGGCTCCTGAGATCGGCCTTGTTAGCCATATTGTGGGTATCCTGGGTAGGGGTACTCCTGCGTTGGTGGGTAAAATCTCCCGGCAGGTCCCGGGGGATAGACCTCAGGTCTAATTGGTGGTTGCGGATAAGGTGGATACGGGGCTGTCGGACGCCGGTCCGGGTCCGGATACTGTGGATGGATGGTTTTCCTGGTTCATTAGTGAGGTGCAGAACGTACCTCTCTAGCAACCTGCCGGACACCAGTTGGGTCCGGGGCTGACGGGACCAGCAGAGACCACACGGAAAGAGACACACCTGCCTTGGACTGAGCGAGGAACCGAAGTGCTCCTGATGACGCTCAGTCTCTTAGACTCTAAAAGTCTAAGTCTAGTTAAACTTTGACTTTTTAAATAAAAATGTATTTAAGTAAAAACTCATGTTAAAAGTCCTTACTATCTGGCATATTAAGGTTTTCTCTTTCACCTTGACATTATAGAGTTCACTAAAACGTGTATATACTGTTAAAAAACAAGTAAATTTACCTATGGAATTGAGCTTTTTCATTGGGAATAATGAAGTTTGTTTGTTTGCTTGTTTTATTTTCCTGCACGTAGTGACATTTTCTACCTGTATGGCTTCTTTGTGCCAATTTTCTTTTTCCAAATCCTCATTAAATGGAAGATTGTATCTTCATAATCTGTTTCTGTATGTCACTTTCTAAAAAGTTTTCAAAAATATTTTTAACTGTCCATGCTTGTTAAGGAAGAAATCCTCAATTCTATTTTCCAGCAAGAATTATCTCTCCTGCTTATTCCAGTTAGCCATTCAAATTATCATTTAACTTATTTTAGCAATCTTCATTTTATGTCCTGTATGTCCTATTATTTCTTTTTGGTAACTCCAGGTTCTTATTTAATATCAGCTGTTCTTGTTTCATAGATATGATTCACTTCTTTGCTTTTTAAAGAACTCTATGAAGGCATTCAATTACATGCATCCCATAAATGCAGATTTCAATTGCTTCCTTAAGTAATGTCTTTTCGGTTCAGGTTTTCAAATATCTATTATAATAATTGGGGAGCTGGGCATGGAGTTATCCATTATTCTGTTATTTTTCATTATCTATGGGTTTTGTTCAAAAGGGCAAAACAATTTTTTCCTTCAAATGGGAAGTCATTGAATTTTATATTCTAAGTATGCTGCTTTTTTAAAGTAACCATTTTCTTGAATATCTTTGAAATTATTAACATACTTATTTGTGGGTGAGTTTTCTTCAGTTGCTAAATAAGTCCTTTCCATAGGACCATTTGTTGGTAGAATGAACACATTTATCAATTAAGTTCACCTTCTTACATGAGCATGATTCATGGCACACAAAATCCATTACAGTAGTAACATCAAAGATCACTGATCATATATCACCATAACAAATATAATAACAACAACAAAGTTAGAGTATCACTAGTATTGAAATATTGGGAGAGATAACAAAATATGACACAGAGACACACAGTGGGCAAATGCTTTTGAAAAAATGCCACCAAAGGACTTGCTGGATGTTGGGTAACCACAAACCTTTAATTAGTAAAAAACGCAATATCAGTAAAGTACCCTAAAGCAAAAAGCAACAAAATAAAGTTATGCCTGTATATTTAATGTATGAGAATCATGGCTTCTAAATGTGATTTATTAACAGCATATCTTATACGTAATTCCATTAATATATTGAGCATTACAATAAATATTTACTTAGTGTTTTTTTGAACAAAACATAATTCTTGTATTATGGAGTAAAAATCTAAATAAGATGTTGTATGTGGCATTTTAAGAGATGATAGCCCATTAGGGAAACTCCAAACACATGCTCTAAAGTATTAAACTTGTAGAATATTAATATTACTAACTGCCTCAAAAAAACATATTTTTAAATATTTTGAATAAAATTAAATATAAGAAATTAAATGACCCCACTAGAGCATCAATGCATTAATTTAATCTTAATATCTTTAATATTTTGTTCTACATGCTATTGCAAATTGTGCAATCATAATCTGAAATGTATAAAATATGTTTCTAAAAGTTACATGGTCAAGGCTTGAAAACATATTTTAAGTATATGTTATATAATTTTGTTTATATAGGATGTTCAGAAATGAATAGATAGAGACATAGTTGCACTAATGGTTGGCTAGACTTGGGAATTGAGGGAATGGAAACTAATTGGAGAATGTTTTCTATTTTGAATGAACAGAAATATTCTAGAATTTATTTTGATGATAGTTCCATAGCTCTGTGAATATCCCAAAATTTGTTGAATTATCTACTATAAATTGATGAATTACAAGATATAAAATATATCAATAAAGCTATTCATAATTACTCTTTATATTACTTCCATCATGGTGACTTCAAACAGCTTTCCAAATATCTCATGTAATATCAGAATTTTAAAAATAAGGTTTTTTAAAGGCTTTATCTATTTATTTTTAAAGAGAGAGGAAGGAAGAAGAAAGGGATGGTGAGAAGCATTGATGTCTGAGAGAAATATCGATTGGTTGCTTCTCATAGGTTCCACCACTGGGAACCCAACCCACAACCTAAGCATGTGCCCTGACTGCGAATTAAACCCATGACCTCTCCCTTTGCCAGATGCCACCTAAACTGAGCCACACTGATCAGAGCTAAAACAAAGTTTTTAAAATAAATTACCTACACATTCCCTTCTTCCTTTTCCTACTGTCCTCATCACCATCATCACTTCATTTCATCATTATCAAAATTATATTTCTTTTCCATGTATTTTAACAATATGCCTTGTTAATTGTAAGCTTTATTGTAAAGAGGAAAATAGTAAAGGAAATTAACACTTTTTAATATCTTCATTACAATGTTTGTGGTTTTAAAGAATCAGGGGTATTTCAAGAAGCACTGAAACCTTCATTTCTGATTAGTTCTTGAAATATTTCATTTGCAGTTGATCCATTACTTGTTTTTCAAATATCCCTAAACTTTCCTTTTTATTTTATAAGGTATGAAATTTTCTGGAGTTATTCATACTTCTGTCTCACCGAATTAGGGGGAAATTATATTATCTCCTTTTTTGGGATATTTACAGAATTTTCCAAATGAATTACTGTTTAGTTTGCTCTTCATAACAATAATTAGTCCATAGGCTCACATCCACCTTATTTTTATTGGTTTAAATGAACATATTTACTGTCTACATCAGTCAATATTCTAAGGTGTTATCTGGGTTAAGCAGATAATGAATAATAATTCATTAAAGAATATTTTTTAATGACTAATTCATTAAAGACACAGAATTTTTAAAAATAATCTGATGGAATTCAGTCATGTTTAGGAGCACTGTACCCAACTGATACTTTCTAAGAGCTGCTGCCCAGAACCTGCCCCTGAAGTGGCTTGCTAAGGGCCCCACACTATCACTGCTGGCTCTTGGAATAGGAAGGAGGTGATGTTAGAATTTCTCCCGCTATTATCTCTGTGACTTGACACGTCTTTCAAGATAACTACTGCATAACTTCTTCTGGACACATGACTTTTTTCATCACCATCTTCCTATTCATTGAGCCCATGGAGTGTTTCTTATCTGTGGAGCCCAGACTAAATGCCTGATATTTAGAACCTCAAAATGAGGAACAGGTCACAAATTCGAAAATGTAATTGAAATCCTGCATTTATCAGTGTGTGGATTTGTCCTGGTAACTCTTTCTGGCCCAGACAGCACATATGGTCTACTCATTTAAGCATGGTCTTACTTTTAGACTTTCAGTTTAGTGATACATTTCATTTTTATTTAAACCAATTTGAGTTAGCATTTATATTGTTCGCCCTAAATGTTGTCCTGGTTAAAAAAAAATAGCAAGAATAAATAATGGGGTCAATATCACTTCTGCAAAAGATCAATATAAAAAAAGCCCAACCTAAACAAGTGTGTAAGACAGTGTTTTCTATTTTACAAAAGAAACACCTATGTTATCAAGTTGGCAACTTGTTATAGTCATATACATAGTAGTTGCAATGCGATTCTCATTGATTCCAAAACTAGGCTTGGTTTTCCCTACAATGATAGTTAACACAGAAGTTAAAAAAAAAAGAAAGAAAGAATTTTGTTACTTGCCAACTGAGGCGATCATGGTGAGGCCCTCTTGAATGTAATTCTCATTTGTATGGTCTCACGACGACATGCACATTAGATTCCCTGATTCTCCTAGAGCTCTAGTGTCTGAACTTTGTTCTAAAGAATTTTAAAACCCTGTGTGTTTGGCCTTGTTTTCCCCACCCAAAATACAGAATTGAAGTAATTAAACATGTAAATGCCAACTGGACTTTAAAATTCTTTTCTTAAGAAACTGTTTATGATGTGAAATGTACTATCGGTATAATAAACATTTCTTCCTTTAAATACTTTAGATAGAAACACTTAGGGACAGAACTTTTTATTTTTTCACTTTTCACTGTAGCTGAGGATCAAAGCTGTTTCACCATGTATTGCTCTTCTTCTCATTTTCATATTTTTACTGGATTAATGTGTATTACTTTTATTAGCATATAGACTAAAAAGAGAAATTGTCATCTTTAATTTGTTTGTGATGCTGAAAATCACCAGACTCTCAATGTAAATTCTCTCTTCCTTTGCATATGTATTGTAAATTTGTAACTTGATTGCAGAATATTATATATTTTTATAAAAGATATAAGAGGATTCAGTAGGAATCACTGAAATGACATTCCATTACTAAATGACTAGCTAATTTGTCCTATTGTGCATTCCACAGAAATTTTAAACTATACATATTGTTCCTCACCACAGATCATTGAATCGAGTATTTATTATAACAATATGTTTCACTGTCAGCCTATACTGATATTCATATTATCTCATTTCTCATCTCTCAAATTTCTTATCTATGACAATAATTCTTTTCAAATGAGACTAATGCTTCTTATTCATTTAACTTATATAAAGAATAATAATATAAAGGGAATATGATTTTAGATATGAAAGTTATTAAGTAATATAAAAAACAGAAGACAAATATAGCATTATTTTGTTCCAGAACAATATACTTTACCACACTTTTATATGTTTGATTTAATTATTTTCAATAAAATATATAGTTGAATATCTTCTACCTTCAATTAATACAGCATAAGTCATAAAGCAATTATCTTTATACATGTGAAAATCAGTGGTGTAATTTTCACCATTGTTATTTTGAGATGTGATGCAGACTCAATCTGAGTGTAACGGTTATTGTGCATATTTCTGCTATAAATTTTTGGTTCATGTCTCAGTATCTCAAATTTGAATTTCTATCCCTTGACTTGACAATATGTTTGCTTCAATTACATATGAATCATTTATCTGTTAACTCTGTATTGTCCCACTTCAGCAACATTATCAGGAGTATTAAGTGAATATTTGAAGGGATCATTTGCTTTTTTATCAAATTTGTTTTCCATTGTTAATCTCACACATATAAAACCCTACACATTATTCTTCTTTAAACTACATAAAATATGTTTTGATATAAGCTTCTAAAAATCTATACACTGATGTTATATACATACTTGATATCTAGACTCTGAAGTCAAAAAATGAGGAATGTGCAACAGGCTAACACAATCCTTTGATGATACTGAAACCAATGAGATTCTTTATTGGTTAATCGCTCTAATTCCAAGTCATTCATAAACTAGCAAAATTGCCTTGGATTGTGCCTCATAAGGAAACTAAAAGTGACAGATTTCTCTGGTTAATTACAATGGTTGGTTGACTTAGCAATTCATTTTACAGAATGAAAGAGAATATACCCAGAGGGCCCCTGAAGACAAACAAACAAATAAATACATAATAAATAAACTTAAATTTTAATATGAAATATCTTAAAATATATATTTTTCCAGAATTGCACTCGTTGCATATTGTAAAATTGAGTTTTATTACTTCATTTGTAAAGAAAAGAATATGACACTATTGAATTTTTATGTTCATTAATGCACATGTAATACAATTAAATGATTAGAAACATTCAATTTTCTTAAAATTGAACATGGCAGATGTCAACTGTTGACTGCTTTAATGTTTCTTATGGATGAGTGGTCTTTTCACTTTATATTCATGATTGTATTAGGTTACATTGTACTTAAAATGTATATATACCTGTAGTTTGATATCAATAATAAATTAAATAAAATATTTATACTTTTTAACCAAATGATAATTATAAACCACCTTCGTACAGGAAAAAGTGCTTCCAACCTTACCATTTTTTATATTGACCTAGGAGATGTGTCACGGAAGGGTGGGTTAACATTTTCTGTTGGATATACTTCCTGTTAACAGAATAGGATAATTTTCAAGTTCAAAATATGCATGGTCTATTTAGGGGCTAATTGGGATAAAGAGAAATGAATAGTGTAACTATTTTGATACTGAAAATTGACAAATGTCTTTTTAAAATAAAGAGCCAGTCCCTCCAAAAAATGTTTATTGAAATAAAATTGTGACAGACTTCTTTTCAATTTTAGTAAATGTGTTGGCACTTGGCTTTGATAGTTAATCTAAAACACGTGTATTTGTGAGAGTGTTTGGTATATATTGTTGAGAACTGTAAAATAATACAACATAATTTCTATTATACATTTTTGAGGAAAAGCATTTTAAAATGTGAAGATATGGAGCAATAAGTTATCTGAGAGAAAGACAGGATACCTAACAGAAATGACAGTTGATAAATGGCTTAACAGTTTTATAATTTTGTAAGTAGAATACACGTAAAGGAGATTTGGATAAGCTAAAATACTATAAATATGAGATCCCCAATAGGATGGTTTAACAATATAAAAGCTTAATTTTCTCTCTCATATACCTTCCTGGAGATGAATTGTCTAGTCTTGAGGGACATTTCGGCATTAAAATGTCATTCTAAGGTTCAAATTTGTTCTAACAATTTGCTCTGACATCCTCTACGGCAGGGGTCAATAAAAAAATCAGGAGCCCAACCCTGCCTGTTGATTTTTTTCTCCTAAATTAAATTTTACTGTAACACAGCTATACCAATTCATGTATGTATTGTCTATGCCTGCTTTTGTGACATAATGCACATATTGTTATCCGTGAGTGTGCATCCCCCATAATGGGATTTGCATCATTATAAGAAGAAGGAGAGAGAGGAGAGCTTTCACTCCGCAGGCGGGCACACACCGAGGTTACCTGAGGTGCAGGGTGAGTTGTGAGGTATCCACAAGGCCAGGCAGAGAGCCCTCAAGAATCGAACCTGCAGGCACCTCGATCTTGGACTTTTTATTCTCCAGAATTGAAAGAAATAAATGTCTATATTTAAACCACCTAGTCTATGATTTTTTTTTTTTTTTGCATAAGAACACAAATGACTGAGACACAAAGTTCTACTTAATCTTGTGATACTACAATGGTACCATATGTCCACACAAAAGTTTTCTGGAGACCTTCTAATGAATCAGTTCTTCATTTCTTCTGATGCATGAAAAATCAATTTGAACTGAACATATTTTTAAAAGATTTTTTGTTGTTGTTGCTGTTGAATGATTAAAACATTAACATAGTACAACCACTTATTTTCTTTATCTTTTCACTTCTGTTATATCCCAAGGCTGAATACAATAAGTTCCAGATCATCACATGCTCAGAGCTGATTTAGAGCACAGATATCGTATGAGTTTCCACTGGGATGAGGACTTGCTTGATTTCAGCCCTCTTAATTCTTCTCAACACATTTTGACTGTGTGACTGAGACGTTCAGTGCCATTAGGAGTCCGTAAAGAGCATGTGGCAGTACAACTTCATGCTATTTTCTCCCTCTGTTTATAAAGCAACATCAAAACAGGTTGAGTGAGAGTTGTAAAAAGGGTACACATTTCATTTTTTGATATTGCTTTGAATAATTCTATAAATCAAGGTAACCTTCAACTATCACTTTATAATTTTAAAATAATTAACCTCATAGCACTGTGAGGACACATACGTACAATTGCTGGTAAATACTACCACACAAATTAAGATATTTTCTGTGATCAGAACTGGAAATATTAAGCAAGAATCACACTCACTATAGTGAGATATATTAGCTGCTATAATAAATTAATTACAAATACCAATAGCTTAAAAAAGTTCATTTCTCATTAATGCTATAGTCCAATGCAAGTTCTAATCCACACAAGTGGGAATTCCCTGTTTTCCATCCCATGAACATCTGAGTATTTAGAAGTGCAGTCTAGAAGTGGAGCAGCATAGATGATTTCTACTACATTTTATGGGCAGAACTCAGTCACATAAACAGAACAACAAGGACCAGAATGGGGAAACTATGTGTATGTTCTGGAAAAAGCATACGGACCCGTGAGTGCTACAACCTGTTTGTTTATTCTACCTTGTTGAGCATCATGTATTGAATCATTCCTTGCTTTCCATATATAAAACAATCTTTTGGTAAAATAACATGAAATTTTGTCAATTAAACAACTGTTGAATTTTTCTACAATAATCTTTGTCAGGATTTAAGGAATGTCTGATCAGGAAATTATTTTTGGGAGTTGCTCCTGCATTGGGATCAGATGTCAGAAAGAATCAGATGTTACCTGGAAACACCTGCTATTTCCAGGGCTGGTTGGTCAGTGTGACTGAGATGGCTGTTCACATGGCTGGTGATTTATGTTCCTGTCCACTGGAAGGGGATTTCAGGCTGTCAGCTGGAACTACTATATATTAACAAATATAAAATGATATCATATGCTAATATGGGCTATATGCCTTTTTATGAGGACCAGAAAATATTTTATTTTTGTTTATATTAAAAATCATGAATAAGTATATAAGAACTTGGGGTATATAATTAAATAAAATATTTGATAAAATAATAAGACATTAACTATTAACCAATATCAGCCCAATTTAATACAAATAATTTAAAAATAGAAATAAGAATTAGAAAATGTGTAAATAATTACACATATTTTTAAGAAATATATATTCTAATAAGATTTATACTAAGAGATCTATACTGGAAGTATTTTCCTTGATAAGAATCAATTAAATGGTTAAAATATAATATAACTTTTTTGCAATAAATTTGTTGAAACATTTATTTGTATATATGTGTGCATATGTTTGTGCATTTATTTTTAAAAGATTAAATGTATAGATATAGGATATTGTACAGTGAACACATGTATAATCACAACTCAGCTTGACATATTAAGAAATAAAAACTATCATAACTATAGAAGGTTTTCTTTGTCCTCCTCTCTTTCATTAACCACATCCCTGAGTAACAAATATTCTCATTAATATTATCAGAACATTTTTTCTTGATTTTGAAATTCATGAATATGTAAGGGGAGACTCACACATACCTTTCTGCATATATGACTGCTTCTAGTATGTTATTATGTTTTCATAACCTTTCATTCATCCCTGGTAATAATATAATATTCTATTGTGATAATAAACCATAAGTATTTATCCATTATATATTAATGGACCTTTAGTTTGCTTATAATTTGAACACACACATGCAATCACACACATTCAGTTAGATGAATATATGCAAGGAATTTAGTTTTTAGTTCAAAGGGTATGTATGTGTCTAGATTCAATGTCACTGTGGAAAACAGTTTGGAGTTTCCTCAAAAAACTAAAAATGGAACTGCCTATTGACCCAGCAATTCCACTGCAGGGATTATATCCTAAGAATCCTGAAACACCAATTCAAAAGAACCTATGCACCACAATGTTCATAGCAGCACAATTTACAATAGCCAAGTGTTACAACAGTAAATGCCCAACTTAGCCAATAGCTAAGTGTCCAACAGTAAATGAGTGGATCAACAACCCATGTTACATTTACACAATGGAATACCATGCAGCAGAAAGAAAGAAAGAGTTACTAACCTTCGCAACAGCATGGATGGAACTGGAGAGCATTATGCTAAGTGAAATAAACCAGGTGGTGAAAGACAAAGACCATATGATCTCACCTGTAAGTGGAACCTAATCAACAAAATAAACAAGCAAGCAAAATATAACCAGCAACACTGAAATAAAAAACAAACTGACAGTGATCAGAGAGGAGAAGAGAGGTGGATAACAGGGGAAAAGGAGAGGTTTATTTTTGTGTATGGCATAAATTGGTGGTCAAGTTTCAGTTTTTTGCATGTAGCTGTCCAGATCTACCAACACCATTTGTTGAAGAGGCTATTTTTACTCCATTTTATGCTTCTGCCCCCTTTGTCAAATATTAATTGATCATAGATACATGAGGTTATTCTGCTCTCTATTCTGTTCCATTGATCTATGTGTCTGTTCTTATGCCAATAACAGACTGCTTTGATTACAGTACCTTATAATATAGTTTGATGTCAGACATTGTGATCCCTCCTACTTTGTTCTTCTTTCTCAAAATTGCTGTAGCTATTGGGGGTCATTTATGGTTCTATATAAATTCTTGAAATATTTATTCTATATCTGTTAAATATGTCATTGGTATTTTAATAAGAATAGCATTGAATCTATATATTGCTTTGGAGTAGTATAGAGGTTTTGATGATGTTAATTCTTCCAATGCATGAACATGGTATGTACTTCAAGAACTGGAGAAACAACAACTAACAAAGCCCAAAGTGAGCAGAAGGAAGGAAATAATCAAGATCAGAGCAGAATTGAATGATATAGAGACTAAAGAACAATTCAAAGGATCAATAAATCCAGGAGCTAGTTCTTTGAAAAGATAAAGAAAATCGACAAGCCTTTAGGCATATTCACCAAGAAAAAAAGGGAGAGGGCCTAAGTAAATGAAATTAGAAATGAAAGAGGAGAAATTACAACCAATACCACAGAAATACAAAGGATTATAAGAAATTACTATGAGTAATTATATGCCACGAAATTTGAAAACATGGGTGAAATGGACAAATTTCCAGAAAAATATAATCTTCCAAAACTGAATGAAGAAGAAGTAGAAAGCCCAAACAGACCGAAAACAGCTGGTGAAATTGAAGCAATAATCAAAAAACTCCAGACTCACAAAAGCTTTGAACCAGACAGTTTCACAGGAGAATTTTACAAAACATTTAAGGAAGAGCTTACCCTTCTCAGACTAGTACTAAAAACCAAGAAGAGGGGAGACTCCCAAAGCTCTTTTTATGAGGCCAGTATCATCCTAATCCCAAAACCAGATAAAGACACAAGAAAGAATAAAACTAAGAGCCAATATCACTGATGAACACAAGACACTAAAATCATCCACAAAATATTGGCAAACTGGATCCGGCAATACATTAAAAAGATCATACACCATGACGAAGTGGGATTCATCCCAGGGATGCAAGGATGGTACAATACTCACAAATCAATAAATATAATACATCACATAAACAAAAGGAATGACAGAGATCAATAGATGTGGAAAAAGCATTTGATAAGGTACAGCACCCTTTTATGATACAAACACTCAGCAAAGTGGGAATAAAGGGGGCATAC
The DNA here is from genome assembly GCA_004026545.1 of Mormoops blainvillei. Classification (NCBI taxonomy): domain Eukaryota; kingdom Metazoa; phylum Chordata; class Mammalia; order Chiroptera; family Mormoopidae; genus Mormoops; species Mormoops blainvillei. The sequence goes on along the minus strand of PVJD01012760.1, from coordinate 15,197 downwards.
CTCAACATAATAAAGGCCATATATGAAAAACCTATTGCCAACATCATACTCAATTGGCAAAAACTAAAAGCTTTCCCACAAAGATCAGGAACAAGACAAGGATGATCACTTTCACCACTTCTATTCAACATAGTATTAGAAGTCCTAGCCACAGCCATCTGACAAGAAAAAGAAATAAAAGGCATCCAAATTAAAAAGGAGGAAGTGGAGCCGTCATTGTTTGCAGATGACATGATAATGTCAATATAATTCTTTTTTAAATACACACATTATACATACCTTTTCTCACTCTGTGACTGGGTTCTACTTTTATCTTTTTTCTTTTTTAAATGAATGTAATATTTTAATTTTTAAATTTTTATTGTATTTTTTCATTACCATTCATTGCCCCTATTGCTCTGCTTTTTTACAGAGTCTTTAACATAGTAAAAGGACTTAATGTACTCTAGTGATGAACCCCTGGTTAACTTTATGTGTGTCACTGTTTCTATTTAGGTTATAAGGTCTCTTTGTAACTTAAGGTCATAAGAAAATTTTCCTATAATTTATTTTCTTTTAAAAAATATAATAGACTTCATTTTATTTATTTTTATTATTTTTATTTTTAGTTTAATCTTTTTACATTTTTTTCATTACCATTTAGTTCTCTTACACACCCCTCTCACTCAGCATCCATTTGTAGGTTTTTATGTGGACATGATGACTGAACCCAGGTTTGGCTGCCTGCCACTTCAAAAGCCACTACTCAGAGACAGGTGTTGATGAAAGGAAAGATGGTGTATTGAAGTACTGGCAGCTTGAGAAGTTGTGGACTCTACTCAAAAAGACCATCTTAACATCTCAGTACAGGTTGGGGTATTTACAGGGAGGAAGAGGGAAAGCAGAACAAAAAGCTCAAGTTGAGGGAATTGAAAAGTTTTCTTTGTGCATACCAGGACAGTTTATTCCCATATGGATCTTAAAACTGGTCAAGTGATGGTCTGGTTTTCATCATCCTAGTATTATATTACCTTGGTTTTACAGTTGAAAGGTCAAGAAATCTCCAAGAGCTGGGATGCCTAAAGGTCAGAGTCTGCTTCTGCTATGGTTAGTTCCCAGGATACTTATACAAACATGCTGTTTATTTACAAGTTACATGTTAGTGAGCTAGCATTAACAGAAACAAAGTCAAAAGAATGGTGGGTTAGGTTGAAATGAGTTTTAACTCTTTTTATGTAAACGCCAAGAATGACTGCTGAATTCTATAGTAAGGTTATGTTTGGTTTTGTAGGAAACCACCAGACTTTCCTCAAAAGTGGCTGTGACATTTTGCGTTCTAATGAGCAATAACTGAGAGCACCTGTTGCTCCATAACTCCCTAGTATTTGGTATTGTCTGTCAGTGTTCCGAGCTTTGGCTATTCTAGTAAGAGTGCAGTGGTGTCTCATTGTTGTTTTAATTTGCATTTTCCTGATGACATAACGTGAAGCGTATTTTCATGTGCCTTAATTTGCCATTTGTATACGAGGTCTGTCCAGAAGGTATTCAGTATGTATTATGAAAAATGGACATTTACTAAAGAACACACAAGATACAGCAATCATTGTACAATGACATTGATGCCTCAGTCCCCTTCAAAGAGGAGACCTTGGGACCTTACACAATTCTCCCAATTGTCATCAGCTGCCTTGAATCTCCTGACATTTTCCTGAATCTCAATGATGGTCTGAAATCTCTTCCCTTTCAAAGCTGATTTTAGTTTTTGGAAAAGCCAGATGTGGGCTGTGGAGGGGCCGAATCACCTCGGTGATTGAAGTTTTGCCAAAAAACTCTGCCCGAGATGTGATGCATGAACAGGCATGTTGTTGTGATAAAGCTATCAATCACCAGTTGCCCATAGCTATGCCCTTCAAATCATCTGAATAGTTTCTGCAGAGGAATGTTCAAGCTTAACATAAAATTTGGTGCCAATTCATTGCTGTACTCACTCAGTCATCTTCAATGCAATGGCCACACAATACACATGCTCACTCAAGAGCGTCTACTGCCCCCACTGAATAGTACAGTAAAGCCATCAATCACTATTCAACACATAGGACTTCCAGTCCACTCTCCTTAGCTACCAGGTTACATCGATGTCACACAAGCTCTTCTTGTTATATTAGTAATGACTAGACTTGTTCCAGACAGACCTCATATACTTTGTAAGAAATTTTTGCTCATTTTATCTGCTAAATGAAATTTGGTCTTAAACTCCTCTTTTATATGACAGTCCAAATATTTAAATAGAAGTTATCAGGACCCTGTAATAACTTACCACTTCTTATCTTTTTGCACTCCTTTATTTTTAAGGTCAAACTCTGACAATAATAAATTTCTTTTGAATCTTTAAACCTGCAATGACCTAATTTGCTCTTAGGTCATCAAACATAATGTTCTACTCATTTAATGTATTTCTTCACCTTTCTTCTCTTGATTGACATCCTTTAATATTGTACTTTATGTCTCAAGTTAGAAATTACTTGCCTGAATAACTAGTCTTTCTGGTCTGAGTTAGATTTGTGTCCATTCAGTTTTTAATATTCTCTGCTTCCCTAAATTGCAGTTGGGAAAATATATTGCTATTTCCTGGCTTCATATCTGCCCCACCCTTCCCTCCCTCTTCCTTCTCACCCCTAACCCCACTGCTTTTTCCTTAGGGAAAACAAGAGGTTGCTTAGTATTTTTTTTCAAAGTAAAGCAGACTGGATCACATACATTACGAAGATCATTTATCATTCCTTCTTGTATGCCATATCTTTTCTTTTTTGCTATAATCCGTCTCCTTCTTCTTAAACCACATATGTGTATCTGTGTGTAAAAATATAATTCAATGTTGACTTACCTCTGTATCTCTCTCTTACACATTTTTCAAATTTGCATTTTACAAATAACTTCATAATATATTGGTATTAGCCTATTGTTGTATAGGATAATACTGTATCATTACTAGTTATACTACATGCTCTATAGTTTCTTTATGGTTTGCCAAACAAGCATTACATTTCTTACTACAGTATTTAAAATTCATGAAAATTAAGTAGAAAAAATACTGTAATTTCTTTTTTACATACAAAGAAAACATGGCGCAGAGCAAGTAGATGATTTACAAAGAATAAGATAACTATTCATTAGTAGAGATAGATCTCAAACCAGATGTCCTGACCTAATTTAAAGATTCTTTCATTTACATTGTGTTTCATTATTATTTTTAACTTGCTTAATATTTGCTATTTAACAATAAATATAAATGACATTCGAGAGAATCATGTTTTTCTTCTCTTTAAAACAGTAAATAAAAGGGAGATATTTTATTACCTGTTTTTAGTTAGTGAAGAGCGGGTGATTGAGAGAATGTCAGGTTGTGTCTGTTTTATTTTAATCACTGTATATTTCATACCATAATTACCACATTATAAAGTTCCACTGCCATTTTCATTTAATGAAAGTAAAAGAAGGTACTTTCACTACCTTCTGTGGTTGCGCAACATCCTGTTCATAGACTGTGCCTGTGGAAATGAGGAAAACGACGATAGTGCACTTAAATGGTTTTCCTGAAACCGCATTAGTGGTAATCAGAAGTGCTGAGATTAGTGCTTAGGCTGCTTACCTCAGTTTCTAGGGCTCTTTTCACACTGTTTCTCTTGCAAGTTTATGATAGGAAATGAAAATATAAAGAGGGAAATGAATTTACAGTTCTGTTGGGAGATGCATTTTAGGATTCTGAGTATTTATTTAACTGTCTATACTACTTGACTTTCTTTATAATTTTGTTATTTGCAAGTTGTGGATAAAATATTAAATCCACAAGCATGAAATATGTAGCACTTTTGGCATAGATTCTTAAACATAATAGACTTTTGATAGATACTAATTTTCACTTAATTTATTATTAACATTATCAGTTAAGCATAAAAAGTGACGATCTTTATAAAGTGAAAAAAAATACTTGAGATTTTCTTAACCATCTTTTCTTTTAATTCACTCAATTAGATTCTTTTCCTCTTTGCTTTTGTACATCCTTTCTAAATTCTTATATATTAGCGTAAAATTTAACAAAAGAATGAGTTGTGAAGTAGAAAATAGGGGTTAGAAAAAGTAAGAATGGAGATATAATCAAATTTATTGAAATTGTTTAAAAATATTAACTGTAGTTTTCATTAAAATATGTAGTCACAGCCCAATTTTTTTTACTATAAAGAACAATTCTGAGTGAAAAATTAGTCTATTGGTCTTAATTTTAACTTGAAAATTTCAAAAGTTTTATTTTATAAAGGTCTTAAATTAAACTCCTTAATTTATATTTAAAGTAAGATTTAAGATACTCAACTTTTTTCAATTAGAATAGGTATTATACCATCTTTCATCATCAAAATTAATACAGAATGTATGATGTTATGATTATGTTGGTATTTATAGTTCGGTAGACATAATTTTTTTAAAAGTACATATCATGAGAATGAATTGAAACATCAATGAGTTTGAAAGGAAAAGTGAATTATATACACACCAAAAGGTGTAGCCGACAGAATTTTTTAAAGATCCCTAATCTCCAAAGCTATCCTGTCCTAATCCCTATAATCTACTAACATGGTAAAATATTGCTTTCTTGATTACATAGGTATATGGATTGTGTTGTATATGAAAGTTTTATGAAGATTACTATGATGCAAATGTAAAACACATTATAAACTGCTGAGCACCTGGAAGGAAGTGTTTTTCAACCATTTATTTAATTTTCAAAATATTACAAAGAGGGTCACATGTACAGAAAATATAGTATGGATTAATATGAACACCCATATGAGCTTTACATATGTTGAGCACTTGTTAATATTTTGTAATTTTCCTTTTCTTTATCCTTCCCTCCTTCCTTTCTTCCTTTTTTTCCAATACTTTGAAGTAAGCTGAAAATGTTATTACACTTTTTCTCTAAATATTTCAGCATGCCTTTCCTAAGATCCATATGAAATATATGCACAGACCATAAGCATAGGTTAAAAAAAATTACTAATTAAAATATATTAATTTGATATTCAGATTTTCTCAATTGACCCACCAATTGTAAATTTTACATTTGATAGTTCCAGCATCTGGAAGTCCCATGGTTATGTCTTGAGTTTCTATAGTCTTATATTTTTATGTATCTAATTAACTTTAAAATTGTGTTTGCCATTTTAATTATATGAATAATTTTAGATGTAGGGAATTATCTTTGTCTGATAAAGGTTACCCTTTGCTTCTGCCATACACCTAGGGCAGGAGGTAAACTGGAATCACCTTAAACCAATTTCAGTGTTTGTGGTTTTCTTTCTTTTTTTTTTTTTTGTTTAATTATTGTTCAAGCACAGTTGTTTCCATTTCCTGCCACCACTGTCCCTACCCACCCCCATCTCCCACCCTCAATTCTACCCCACTTTGGCTTTGTCCATGGGTTTCTGTGTTTCCTGTTGAGAGAAACTGTGTTTAAGCTTGTTTCTCCACAGATCTTATGCCTACGTCTCATTTTGCCACTCTCCGGAGACTGAGTCCCCTAGAAGCACACTGCAAGTCATGGGTGGTTTGGCCATGGGTGTGAATTTTCTTCCCTCAACTTTCAAATTTCTCGTTCTCTTCCAGTTATTTGACCTGTTAAAACATCTATAATATGTAATCCTTGAAATCTCTCAAGCAGATTTTTAACTGTTTTGTTTTACTTTTCTGGATGTCATCAGATGAAGTGATCAGCCTTAATAGTTTGTCAAAATGTTTTATGCATGGTGTTGTTTGCACTTCATATCAGAAAATACATAGTGTAAGGTTATACCACAATTAGGCATACTTAGATTGAATACCTTATTACTATAGGAATGGATGCTCTCTTCATTGTAAATATAGGTTTTCTAGTTTTCATTAAATGAAAGAGTAAATATGAAATACCAAGGATTCCATGCTTGTGGCTATGTTGGTTGAAGCAAGAAAAATAAAGAAAAACACGAAGAAAAGCACAAAAAACATGTGTGGGAAGATAATATGCCAAGTAGACATTTTTTTTTATATTTTAATAATCCAGAGATAAGCTTCTTCAGTATCAGCAGCTATCCATTTTATAACACCACTCAGTAGCCCTAATACCATTCAGAACAGACAACTTCTGTACAGCAAGTATCCTGTTATATGACCCTGTGTACTGTGTAAAATGTCTAACATCATTTGGAACATTTTGTTCTTTCTTATTTGTAATGTAGCTAGACAAAAAAAAAAAAAAGTGACCTCTGGGTAAATGGAAAGAAAATTGTTTAGAAATGAAAGAGACGGTAATAAACTATACGATATACAGTTGAAAATATTAAAGCTAATAAGGTCCACTGTTTTGTATCTGAGATTAGATTTTAATTCAAATGCTACATATGAAAAACCAACAATGTATGCACAGAACAGGTTTTATCTGAAGTGCTTCTTTGGAATTCCATATTTTCTAGTGGATATTGAATTACATTCTAGATGACCATCTGTAATCAAAGTAACAGACCACAAGCTCTCTATTACCTAGAATTTTATGAAATTATAATAGAGGTTACTTTTTACTTTTCTCTATTACTCTCAAAATTGACCTTTATGTATATAAATGCCCATAGTGGGCATATGGTTACTGTTATTGGGACTTCTGTGAGTCTTTCACTTTTGAGATATTTGAAACAGTGAACATTAAATTAATATGGCACATTTTTATTGGATATTTTGTTATTGATTTCTAATTTAATGTTTTCAGAAAATATGAGGCATGGATATTTTTTAAAGTTACAATTTACTGGATAGGTAATATTTAGTGAATTTTATAAATATCTTTTTATGTTAGTGAGATGTGTTAAATTTGTGGTAGTGTGCTCTTGCACTTATCTATAAAATATATTTCAATAATTAAGAATTTCTGTTTTCAGAAAATTTTCACTTTTTTTTATGGTCTCAGTAAACTTGCCAAAAGGCAAGGTGCCTTGTGGACACATGACAATAACAAAATGCTGGTGAGAGATTATGTTTTAGAGCATCAGATACATGAAAGGGTTTAACTGCGAATCTCATATTTTCATGTAATGCAGTTGGCAACAAGTATAGGCTTCCAAGCAAATGCAAGCACTTAGTGGAAGAACACATCACTTGTTTAGGAACTTGGAATTCCTGCAATGTGAGAACAAATAAAAGTGAACTTACACACAGAGATGGAAACAAAGAGCCACCATTATCAAGAAACAACAGGATTAAAAAAAAGTGTATATAGCCACAAAATTCTCAGTAACACAATGAAATATAATTACTTTCAAGGAAAGCTTTAAAGAAATTAAAAGTGGTAAAAATATTTGAGAAGCTATTCTAGTTATAATTGTTTGACAAAGAGTTTCAAACAAATAATTAGTTTCACAAATGAAAAGTGTGAGAGTTGAATTTTGAAACTCATCGATGTCATCAAGTAATTTTATTCAATGCAACAGGAAGGAAACTCCCAAAGTTCCATAAGTAAAAGAACATACAAATTACAAAGAGGAAGAAAATATGAAACGGGAATCAAGGGGCCTGAAAGTTAGAATGAGAAAATTGGCAGACATCTACTTGGTAGAGCCTGAGAGAAAGTTCAGAAAGAATTATGGAAAGATTATATTTGAACACAATTGCCTATAAATGTTCTGAAATTGAAGGAAGGCATGAATGTTTCCAGCAAGATATATAAAAATCAATATCACACACTAGAAAAAATTTGTATCATCTAATTTATTAAGGGAAGACATAATCATGTCCAAAATAAAAGACATAACATAAATTCCAATGATATCAAGCTTCTAATAAGTACAAATTAAGCCAGCAGAGGTAGAATCTCATCTGCTAAGAAGTGAGAAATAATATAATTATCATTTTTTAAATTATGCACACAGCAAAATTACTTTTCATCAATGAGGACAAAATACATTTATATGTAAACAAAAACTTAAAGTTTAATCATCAACACATTTTCATTGTAGAAAATTCTAGAGAAAGAAAACTTAAGTTGCTAAAATTTAAAAAAAAAACATCTAAGTGAATGATTTTCTGTAAATACTTTTATGAGCAAAATTATATGTGTCCATCTAGGCAGTTAAATATTCTCCAGCACTAATAAGAAATGAACTATCAAGCCATGAAAAGACAAACAGAAAAGTTAAATGTATACTATTAGTTGAAACAAGCTAATCAAGGAATGTTACATATCAACTGATTCCAAGTATATCACATTTTGGAAAAGGTAAAACTATGGGGATTGAAAAAAAACACAATAATTTCCAGGGGTGGAGGAGGAGACAGGAATGAATAGGCAGACACAAAGGATTTTGGGAGGCAGTGAAAATATTGAAATACCTTATTGAGAGAAATATGTCATTCCTCTGTCCAAACCCATAGAGTGTACATCACTAAGAGTGAACTCTAAGGTAAACTATGGGTTTTAGGTTTCTATGATATTTTAATGCAGGTTCACCAATTGTAACAAATGTATACCTCCAGTGAGGCATGTTGAAATGTATCACTCCACTGATGCTTGTGTAGGACATGGGGATTATGGGAAACCTCTGTGCCTTCGGATATATTGATGTGAACCTATCATTACTCTAAAAATCCTTTTTTAAAAAGTTTTAATTAATTTAGGTTCTCAATATTCAATTCAAGTTTCAGCATCATAAAGATGGGAATTATCCTCTAAACGAATATAGATTCAGTGGAGCTTTTTAATGGAACACTACCCATTTCAGGAGGCTGTGAAAGAATGAAGGTTTCCTCTATATGGCATGTCAATTTTGTAGTGTGTTTCAGACACTCTGGATGTGGAAATGCTCCTGGGTGCATTGCTAACAAGTTGCCCACAGGCATGATTTCCTTTACCAATATTGTCGAAATCCTTGCTGAAATCTGTGACCGTTGAACACCTGTTAGGGCAGGCTAGGTGACCTCTTGGGTATTACCAGGTTGATCTCCTAGATTCCAGCTGGTGCTGGCTATATGCCTTGTGTAAAGACAAAGGTTGACGAGCCCTGAATTGGTGGAGAATGAGATAAACATCTATCTACTGATGTTTATGTAGACCGTAGGAAGTAGAGGCCATTGAGACATCAGTCTGTGAATAAAAGAACTTAACGTCTATTGTTTATTACTGCACTTCCAGTAATTATATAATTATCTGAGGAGTATATCCTTAAATATACTCTTTACAGAGCATAAAGAATGAATGTCTGAAATGTTGCCTAAATTCTCCTAATCAAGGTGACTTTAAGTAGTTGTCTAAAAACATAATAGATATCCTTACTTTCACCTAATTAATTTCGGGGGCTTTGTTTAAATATGCACAACTCTAAAATTTGCATATATTCATTTTTTTTGTATCCTCACCCAAGGATATTTTTTCAGTGATTTTAGAGAGAGAGGAAGGGAGAGAGAAATATATCGACGTGTGAGAGAGACTCATCAATTGGTTGCCTTCTGTGTGCACCTGGGCCATGGATTGTCCACGCCTGGCCCAGGAATCCAATCCACAGCCTCGGTATGTGCTCTGACCCAGAATCTAACCTGCGGTCTTTACATTATGAGATGACACTCCAATCAAATGAGTCATACCAGCCAGGATTATATACATTTTTTAAATAGGAGTAAAGGTCAAAATAATGTTTTTTTTTATCATTTATATACAATCTGGAACTTACTATTTTTGTGCTTAAGTCTAAAGTGCCAATATTTGTAGTATGGAAAACAATAAAAAGCCCAGCAAAAAAAATAAAAGAGACATTGGTATTATTTTTATCTTCTGATAAGGTTTTAACCCTCCATAATAGATGTAGGTTTTTATTTAGAGGACACATATATGGGTTGCTGTCATTTCTGAGTCTATGCAATGTTTGTGAAACCCTGTATAGCTGAGCTCTCATGCTGCAGGATATTTGTGACCCATACACTGTCTTAGAAATCTGTTTAGACACAGATTTACGACAATTTGATAGTACTTCCATTTCTGTTTCTACCTCTGTGAGATGCTTTTCCTCAGCACTCAATCAGTGAGAGGCTGTGTGATAAGCATTCACATGTACTCTGTCATTTACATTTTTCCATTGCATAAAGGACAGATGATGTTATCACCATCTTACAAATTAGTACAGCAAAGCTAGGATGCTGTAAAAACTTGCCCAAGGTGACACAGCTAGCAGAGGATATTTGCATTATTTGAATTGGGATCTATTTAATTGCAAAACTTGTGCCATTAATCACAGGTTGCATTGACTTTTAGAGTATATAGCTTCCTGTATATTTAGGCCATCTTTATTTTAACTGATCCAATTCTCAGCCATATTTTTATATTACCACTTTAAAAATGCCTATGCGGTGTATTTTTGCATAATCTAAAATTCAAGGAGAGTTCAAATACTTCAATAAATATATTTTAAAATCATACATGAATGGTATACATTCTGAGCCTTACTTATCTTGGAATTTAGGATTTACTTTTAGTGTATTTATCTGTGCATGAAAAATTTTCTTTCTTAACAATCTATAGTGAAATGGATTTCAGATTTGCAAAAACAAGACACTATCAATTATATGTAAAAGTTACATTACTGCAAAATACTGTTTGTTATAAGTAATATTGTTTGTGCAACCACTATGCATGAATGCTTATTTTTACTTTTGATGTTTATATTTTGTTGATTTTTTGTGCCTTGCTGTGACAGTGTAAAATATTGTTAAGTTAGCCCAAGTTTTAGCCTGTATTTTCCCCCCAAAAACAATGGTTCAGTTGTTACAATTTGAATGCATGTTTGTAGCTACAATTCACAAGAAGTTGTTTAGTTAATGTGGCCTTTGATTATTGCTTCTGTTATATTTGCTTTTTCTCTGCATCAGGAAAACTCTATTCATATGCTGAATCACTCATAATTTATCAAAGAAAAAAGCCTTCACCTTCACACTCAAAAATATTTATAAACCTGTCTGTGCCCAAATTTATATTTGCTGGTCTTTTCTACTGTTACATAAGAGATGCTACTCTTTGTATGTTGCCCACTTACTTTCTGAATCATATGTTCTCTAATCATCCCAAAACCTTGCTTCTCTAGTCATGCTCAGTGCATTCTGCATCGTCTGTCTTTATTACCTTTTGATGATTTCCATTAGCATACAAATAGGGTCAAAAACTTCCCATCTTCAAAATAAAAATTTGCACCTTAATTTCACCTCTCCCATTATTTTTCTTTCCTTTAGTCATTTTTGAGTGGTTTTAAGTCCTCACTACTCAAAACTGCCAATCTCTATCAATTCACCCCATTTTCTATCTTCATACCATACCTTTCCTACCAAATCTAATAGGTATGTCTTTGTTATTGTCTTAGTCTACCAATAGCACACAACACAATCTCTCTAACTTTTTGAAGCCCTCTTCTCTTTTGGATCTGTATATCCAAAATTATACACACACACACACACACACACACACACACACACACACATAAACTATATATGTATTTATATAATTTTGTTATCCCTTCTCATATTCGATGGCTCACTTTCAACTGCTCACTAAATTTTGGAGCATCACAGGAGTCCTTGTTGGAAACACATGGATTCCTTACCTGTATTTCCTCCCAGGTAATTTCACCCACTTGTGGACCTTAGGGGATATTGTCAGTCCGAAAGGTCTAAACAAATAACTCCCTTTCAGCTTTTTAAAAAAGTATATTCAGATAAGTATGTCTACTGCCATATTAACACCTCCACGGAAATGTTGGCCAGCTAAATCAAAAAGTACAGTTAAGAGGTGAAGCTCAACACTCTTCAAACTTGTTCCTAACCCAGTCTTCCAGATTCAGTTAAGTATATCCTCATTGATCTAGTGGTTCAACAGAAAATTCTACAACTCATTATTATTTCCTCATCTCCAATAGCAGATACACGGGCAAATGATGGAAATTAGCTTCTACCACCAAAATATATATTATTAACATTAAATTTTAATCTTCATTACTACCACCTGAGTCCAACCAGAATTTCCCCTAGAAATTATCATATTTGACTTCAACTTTTTATTGTCTTGCCATTCTGTGTAGAACCTTGCCATTAACAAATATTTGGATATTTGCTCATCCTCTATATAAACCACTCAGAGTCTGCATTTTTAAAAAAGAAATCCATTAGAATATTCATAATGGAGTTTTTCTTCTTTAAAAAAAATTAAAGATTTTATTTACTTTTTTTTTTAGAGAGGGGGAAAAGAGGGAAAAGAGAGAGAGGGAGGCATCAATGTGTAGGGGAAACACTGATCTGCTGCCCTTCGGACACGCCCCAGCCGGGGACCTAACCTGCAACCCAGGTGTGTGCCTGGACCAGGGAAGCAAACTGATGACCTTTTGCTTTGTGATACAATGCCCAGCCAGCGGAGCCACACCGGTCAGGGCTCTTTAATTTTTTTTTTAAAGGTATGCCAGTTCCCACTAGGCAATATAACTTATGTTTTTATAATAAATACATGCTGGAGGAATAAAAAATAAAATTATCAGAGATCAATGATGAGATATAAATATTATAAAAATAACAAAGCAAATATTTTATATAAGTATAAAATGGTATAAATAAAACTTTTGAGTTACTATAACAAAACACCTTAAATTGTTGGGTGACTTAAACAGCAGATATTTATTCTCACAGCCTTAGAGAATGGGGGGTTTAAGATCATGGTGCAGACAGATTTGTTCTTGGTAAAAGACTGCTTTCTAGCTTATAAAAGCCTTCTTGTTCTGTGTTCACATGGCCTTTTCTCTGGGCATGTTCATGGAGAGATCCCTGGTCCTTCTTCCTCTTCTTGTAACAACATTTATGCTACTATGAGATTTCACCCTCATAACTTCACCTAAACCTACTTACTTCCCAAAGGCTCCCACCTCCTAATACTATCACACTTGGGGTTAGAGCTTGAGAGGACACAAGCATTTAATTCATACAAATAATATTAATTATAATGTTCTACCATTGTACTAATAAATTTGAAAATATGGATATAATAATAAATTATCTAGAGATATGTGAATTACTAAACATGGTTTAAGAGAGAAGAAAACTTTAGAAAAAATAAATGTAAAGGAAATTGGAAGCAAGTCAAAGGAAGGAAAATTTAGGATAATTATGTTATTAAAAGAAATTCATACTACCTGTGAAGCTGTGTAGTGTTATTTGAAAGTAGACTTTGATTAGCTGTGATGTCCTTATAACTACAACACCAGAGTCACAATCATTAATTAAAGAATTGATAAGCTGGACTTCATTAAATATTTTCTCTGCAAAAACAATGTCGAGAGAATAAAAAGGGAAGTCACAGATTGAGTGAAAATATTTTCAAAAGACATGTCTAATTAGGAATGGATCCAAAATATATAAAAGAAAACTATTAAAACTCAATATTTTGATAAAAAGCAATGAATCGGAAACTGGATCAAAAACCTCAATAGAACTACAACAAAGAAAACATGCAGATGGCAAATAAACACATGAAAACACAACCTGCTGCCTCTGCCTGGTGACACGTTAAAACAATAAGACACCTGTATATACCTATTAGAAGGGTCAAAACCCAGAACTGTAACAATGCCAAGCGCTGGTTGCAAGTGCAGAGGGGAACCTCTTCCTTTGCTGGTGGGAATACAAAATGGTATGGTCACTTTGGAAGACAATTTGGCTGCATCTTACAAAACTAAACATAATGTTACTCTAAGATCCAACTATTTGTTTCAGTGAAATACTTATGTACACACGAAAACCTCAACATGTGTGTTTATAGAAGCTTAATTTAGAATTGCCAAAATGTGGAATCAGCCAAAATGTTCTTCAGAGAGTGAATGGAATAATAAACCATGGTACCTCCAGGCAATGGAATAAATGACCTATCAAGCCAGGAAAAGACAAAGAAACGTAAACGAATATGGCTAAGTGAAGAAGCCAATCTGAAAAGGTTTCGTTCTGTACGATTACAACTCTGTAATGCTGTGGAAAGGGCATCACTATGGACACAGTACAAAGATCAGTGGTTGGCAGGGTTTAGGGGAGGGAGATGGAGAAACAGGTGGAGCACAGGAGAATTTTTGAGCAGTTGAAATTACTCTGGATATTACTGTAATAGAAACATGTCCTTAACGTTTGTCTAAGCCCATAAAATATACTACAGCAAGAGTGAACCTTAATTTAGAATATGAACTTTGGGTGATAGTGATGTGTGGAATGTAGGTTTATTAAAATTGATAAATAAACAAATACCAACTGTTAAATTGGTATTTTAAGAAGTGCACAGCTCTAGTGGGGGCATTGATGATGAGGGAGGTAATGTGTAGAGGCAAATTGTCTATGGGGGGATCTCTATGTCTTCTGCTCAATATTTGTGAACCTAAAATTCCCCTTAGAGATAAAGTCCATTAAAAACAAAATCACAAAAGCACTTCACTGCATTTGCTGATTAAATTCTAAGAAGGCCGAAACCAGAGTGTTAGGATGGATTTTTATTTACAGGTTCTGGGAAAAATATCCATTTTAAGCTTATTCGGGTCAATGCCTCAAATGCATTACTTGTTTGTTTTTGTCGTGTGAGCTGCCTGTTTCCTTTCTGAGAGGCCTCTTGTTTTCACAAGTCATATGTTCCCTCTCCAACCAACATAGGCCTTCTCATGTTTTGAATCCCTCACTTCTTTTACAAAGAAGGATGTGATTAGAGTAATTCCACATTAATAAACTTTCTTCTAATTAATTCAATGTCAACTGCCTACGAGCCTTAATTACAGCTGAAAAATGTAATTTTCCATGAAATACAATCACAGGTATGCTGTTTCATCAAAGTCAGAAGTTTTGTGATTATTCTGAGAAATCTTGGGCAGTTTGTTTTTAGACTCTGTGTACCGTAGTTTACATTCTGCTTACCTTATTTTAGGTCTGTTCTAATTTGAAGATTTTTGAAATAGTGTAAGACTTAAATTCTTAAAGAAATTTGAATATGTTTTGTGTATTAATGACATTTTAATTTAATTTAATGTCAGTTATAACTTATTGCTTCTCGACTCCAAACTCTGTTTTGCCTATTCTGAGAAATGGATTTTGTCTATTGAATAATTTTTCTTCATCGATAGAGGGAACTAGAGAAACCTGGCAGGAAAAAA
>PVJD01012759.1:0-37895 GCA_004026545.1 Mormoops blainvillei | reverse complement strand
GAAGTAACTTAGGACGTGGTGAAAACAGCCAGAGAACTAGAACTGGATGTGGTGCCTGAAGATGGGACTGAATTGAATTGCTACGATCTCATGACAGAACTGGAACGGATGAGAAGGTGCTTACGGATGAGCAGAAAGCGGTTTCTCGAGATGGAATATACTCCTGGCGAAGATCCTGGGAAGACGGTGAATGGACAACAAAGCATTCAGAACATCACACACACACAGACGACAAAGCAGTGGCAGGGTCTGAGGACTGGCAGGAAGTTCCATGGCTAAAATGCATGCTGCAGAGAAACTGTTCATGAAAGAAAGAGTCAATCGACATGAAAAGGTCACTGTCGCCTTACTTGAAGAAACTGCCACGGCCACCCCCACCTTCAGCAACCACCCTGGTCAGCAGCGACCAGCCCCATCGAGCCACGATCCTTCCCCAGACAAAAGATGACGGCTTGCTCAAATGACGGTCAGCATTTTTTTTTTTTTTTGCAATAAAGCATTTTTTTAAAGAAGGTACATACACTGCCTGCTTAGACATAATGCTATTAAGCACTTAACACACTGCGATGTGGCGTAAGCGCAATCTTTATATGCACCGGGACACCAAGATATCCGTGTGACTCACTGTGTTGCAATATGTGCTTTACTGTGGTGTCTGGGGCTGAACCCACAGGCTCTGACGCGCCTGCATGCCTTTCCGTGTTTTCTCAATGGCTACGACTTTAACTAAGGCTTTACCTAAGGGAGATGAAGAAACCTCAGCGGCGGCTAAGCAATAAAAGTGCAAAAAGTGAGTGAGGTTTGTTGCTCAACGAACTGACCAACGAAATGCACTTTCCTTATGGAAATTCATCAGACACCTCCCTCCATTTCTGCTGGACTTAACATCGCTGGCTTTAAGAAAAACTTAATACATTTACCTTTAAAACTAATTCATCCTTGTTAAGCACTAACACACACTGTCAGGGTGTCACGCTCACTTTGTCATCCGACATCTGTAAGTGGCTACCAAGCCACGCAGAAACATGCAGCTGAGCTGACGCCTAGGACAGAGCTAGCAGCTCATGACGCCACAACAGAGAAGATCAGCCTCCGGCCCCGCCCCACCCCCGGAAGAGAAAGAGCAGCGAAGGGATGGCCCGCACCTCCCGCTCAGGGTCCTCAGGGGCGACCATGCTCAGGAGGGCACAGGAGGCGCTGTCCGAGGGCACTGGGAACCCCAAGCGCAGAGTAACCCTCTCATCTGTCGACAAGTCAGAGACAGCCCGCCCAGCCCAGACAGACGGACAGAGAGCCCAGCATGCAGGACCTGGGTCGGAGAGACGGGGCCGTAGTCCCACCAGGACATGACCAGGACTAGCACCAGCAGGGCTACGCGGCCCCTGCCAGCACCCTCAGGGGAGACCCAGACAGGCAGCACTGGACCCGAACCCAGCCCAGCAGGCCCTGTGACAACAGTCCGGGCAGCGAGGGCGCAATTCATAAAGCCACTCTGTGCGGCATCAAATCCAGCTGATGACCTCATCCTCCACCTAACGCCCTGGGCCCTCCGCCAGGCCTTCGCTCCCCCTGTACGGGCGCTGGCCGTGCCTGTCCAGGCAGAGCAGAAGCAGGCCGAGCCCGGACCAGGAGGCCTCTCCGAAACAGGGACGGGCAGGTCGCCCTGCCCGTGCCGGGTGCATGGAAGCAACCTGGGGAAAGCCCCTGCAGTGGCCTGCTGGGGACAGGGCGAGGAAGGGTAGGTGGCGCCCTCCCCACACACACCTGGCCGGGCGCAGGCCAAGTGTGGCACCCAAGCAGAGGAGAGGAGAGGGTCCGGGGCAAAGGAGACCTGGCACCAAAACAGAGTCCACACTTACGACGTCCACTAGCAGACGACAACCTTGAGGACAGCAACCTACAGCCAGGCTCCCAGGTGGCACTAAGGGTTTCAGACAGAGATGTGGAGAGGCCTCAAGCTAAGCAATGAGTGTGGGCAGGTTTCCAATCGTGCTGAGAACGCAGGGGACACACCCCGGGTTGACAAGCAATCCACATATTTCACATGTCACCTGTGAAATGTCACTGAGCACCGGTCACTGTCACGCTCCCTCACTGGGCTCCCTGTGCAAACCCTTCCCACAAGCTGCAGCTCAGGGAGCCTGACGGGCCCGCTGCTCAGAGACCCCGCAAGGACATGAGCTGACACTCAGTCGGGCGGGCTCTGGAGGTCTGCGGAGCGACGGGCTAAGAGCCACTCACCAACCATGTGACCAGCAGGGCACAACTCTCAGCAACTACCTCAGCAGGAGGGACGTTCTGAATTCCAAGGTCAAGGTGCCGTGAGAAGACAACAGGCTGGTGCTCAGAAACAGGCCAGCATCCTCTAGCCCGTAGGCTGCATTCTCCCCCAGAGCTCTCAAGACGGCCCCCACCAGGGTCCACTGAGGGTCACAGGACTTCTCAGGAGCCAAAAGCAAAGGCAAGATCTCCTCTGCCCCAAAGGCCTGGCCAAGCCGAGGTCTCCGCAGCTGGGCCCTCCCGCCGTCCCTGGGGGCCGAGGGAGGAGGCCCTTCAGAGAGAACTCCAGAGGCTCCGCCTCTGCGCTGAATGGCCTGTGTGGCCAGGCGGCGCAAAGCCTCCCAGGTATGACAGCCGAGGTCCACACCCCTCGAGGACCCACCCTCACTGGTCCCTGAAGAATCTTCTGGGTGGTGCCAGGGAGAGGCAATGCCAAGATGGGCTGCAGTGACCGCCGTCCGTCCTGGGCCACATGGTGCGCAAAAGCGCTCCCCCCCGCCCCCCCGGGGCTGCCACGCGGCTCCCGCCCCCCGTGTCAACACGAGTCAGAGGTGTGACCTGCTCCGGAGGCCAGCGGGCAGGGTAACTGCACTTAGCCTCCCAGAGCCACCGTGCAAGCCCATTATCTCGTTAACACGTTTTTATTTTTACTACTGGCAAAAGGGTTGCATTTGTGTGTATCTTTTGTTATTTCAATAAAAAACACCAAACACAGCAAATAAGATCCCAAACCACCCTGCTCGTGCCTAGACTGGCTCCGCCAAGACGCCGTGGCAGCAGGAAGCGCACAGGGGACACCGCACGCCTCCCAGGTCAGATTTGGCTCCCTGAAGCGGCGCCTGAGGTGGTGACCAGAGAGACAGGCCTGCCCCTGGCGCTGCCCCTCGGGGATGGCCAGGAGGGAGAGAACGAGAGAGAACGAAAGGAGGGCAGGGGTGAGGAGGGCACCGGGGCACCAAGGCCCACAGCCAAGGGTCTCCCAGCTGTGCCGTGCGGAGCATGCGGGCGTGCCAGGCCCGGCCCTGCGCCAGCTGAGGGCTCCATCCGAATCTGTCCGGCGGGTCCTCGGGACGCGAGGCGCCCTGAGCCGCCTGACCGGCTGAGGCTCACGCCTGTCCGCAGGGAGGCCGCAGCGGCGTCCCCGCCAGCCGGGCCGGCTTTGGTTTTGACGGTGGCTGGACTGATGCTTCCAACGTCATCCAAAGAATTGCGTGAAATACAAGGCACGGCAATCTCTCTCTGCTCCAGAACGACCACTGAGGAGAACTCCAATCCAGGTCGAGTAAGAGAACATAATTAGGATCCAAAGAGCGAACCACCCGGCACGTTAGCGTTTAAAAGGAGAGCCTGGAAACCAGCGAAAAAGTTGAGCCGCTCAGGCTGACTGAGGACGTCGGCGACCAGCCTCCGCCCTGGGCAGCCGACGAGGAGTCTCTCCGGCCCTTCGTCCCTCACACACACCCCACCACGTGCGCAGCGAGAGCCACGGGGCAAGAATCGCAAGAGAAGAGACAAGGAGCACGGAAGTCCTGGCCTGACGATTCTTCGTTGAAAACGTTAGCGGTCACGGAAGAAAGCAGCGAGGAGAGAGCGCGGCTCTGTGGACGTGACACCAGAAGCAGTCGGGTGCACAAACCCCCAAGGCCGAGGAGCAGCACAGGCCTCCCCACGGGCGCTTCCGACGGAGCCCACGGGGCGGGGCGGGCGGGGTCTCGGAGTCAGCGGATCAGGTTTTACTCTGACTTGGAAACCCTGCGGCGCACGGTGGAAACCAGAGGGCTCCCCACCGGGCAGGAGAGCCAGCGGATCAAGCGCGTGGGTCGATCGAAAGCCCAGAGTGTTTCAAGTCCAGACTGCGAAGGCTGCGGCTCGGAGCCAGAGATCCAGGTGTGCAGAGCCGCAGCCCGGGCGAGACGAGGCCAGAAACGGGCGGGCGGGCGGCGGCGGCCGGCGCTCTGCCCACGCGCTAATAAGGCTCCCCAGCCACACGGGCGTGTGAGGCCTCCCGTGCGCCCACAGGCTCTACCGCCACTCTGGAACAAGAAAGCAGAGACCCGCATTTCAGTCAGGGCCACAGGATGCAGAAACTCCTCCAAGGCCCACTGTCCATGTGCAAAACCCTCCGCTCACAAGCGGAAAAAGGCAGGAGGCGGGAACACATTACTTCCTTCGAAACGTCAAGAGCCCCCTGTAAGCCATGACTGCCAGGTCGGTGGAACCTCACCAACAGTGGCCGATGGGTCAGGCGAAGGCCACCGTGGAGACTGGTCGGCCACTTCTGGGACACCAGGTTCTCAGTGGGGCACTTGGCCAACAGTGCCCAGGACGGGCAATCTGGTACGGGGTGGACGGCCCAGACCCAGGAGCCGTCGGCCAGAGCCCGGCACCGGAGCTGCTGCCGAGCGGACCCGCAGTGCACACCGCCTCCCCTCCAAACGCTGACCACGAGGACGTCTCGGAACGCCTGGAGCGAGCAACGCCAACCCCCCTGGGAAAGGCCGCGGCAGCAAAGAGAGACGCCCAAGGCCTGCAGTGAGCCCCGCCCACGCCATTCCTGCACCCCGTGGGACACGGGGGGAGTTCAATGGTTTTACCAAATTACTGAAGAGCTCCAACCTGACATCGATCCACCAAAATAGAGAAACATGGGCAGACAACGGCTATAAAATCCATCACGAGCGAGAGTTCCCTGCATGCTAAAATGGATTTCACGATAAGCCACTCGGGTAGCAAGATCGAGCTGTGTCATGGTACAGACTGTGCACCCAGCACGCCGCCTGCTCGCGGCAATCTCCTCCGCGTGGATGTCCAGCCACTGGAGGGACCGGTGCAGGCAGGGGGTGTCCTCCCCCCGAACCCGCCCTGGTGGGTGAGAGGACACAGGTTGGCTCGCTGCCACCCAGCCTCGCGTCCTAGCAGCTGAACTGAGAAAGCGCCCTGCCAGCGGGGCGGCCACGAGCAAGTGGACTTCTCGTCTGGTTGTAATGGGTGGACCAGTAAGAAACACGGGCCAGGCCTCGGTCCAAACAAGAACCCACGAGACACACACGTTCACACACACCCCAGGAAGACGCGTCAGAGCCAGAACCAGCGCCTCCCAGAGACGCAGCCGCCGCAGAGCCAAGTGGAGGACAAGAGGCCCACCCATGCCGGCAGCACACACGCTCCCGCGTCTGTCTGGGGGTCGAGGAACAGGCTGCAGAGGGGCTTGGGCAATTCCTTACAGTTCGGCCCCAGGAATCCCATGAACACACTGTCGGCCAAAGGAATGTGTAGGGACTTCGTGGTCACTTAATTGAACTAAGTTAAGTTATAAAAGCTTACTAAGAAACGAGAAACGTTTTCAAGTGTTATTTTAGCAGGAAGTAATACTTCACGTATTAACAAAGCTACACAAAAAGTGACAATGTCAGAAAGTTCTTGAACCAATTGGCAAGTGCCGCATTCGGCCCGAGGACAGCGCCCTTCCCAAGGGCCCGGGGCCAGTGCCCTCCTCGGCAAAGGGTGTCCCGGCACGCCACAGGCTAGAGCCCCTCGGCGTCACCCTGACGCACGTCCCTCCAGCGGGCTCCACGAGCCAGACCCAGCCTGTGCCGGGCCACCAGAGTGAGTACCTGCGTGCCACCGCATGCAAAATGGGCAACTCCGGAGGCCGCCCACACCAGGTCGACAGTGGTAGCAGCCACCCTGAAGCGGTGCCCCTCAAGACCTGCAAGTCAGGGCTTTTCAAAAAAAAAAAAAAAAAAAAAAAGTACCATCCGTCTTCTCATCTGGAAAGCAAGCTGTGACGGTGAACTGAACGCGCCGCCGCGCGGTGCTCCCGACGACTGTGCCCTTAGACCCCGGAGAAGAGAAGGGCGCGATGGGGGCGCCGCGGCATTTACCTGTGTCCAGGCGCTTTCCCGGGGACCCCTCCTCCACCTCGGAGTCGCCGCAGGTGCTCCGCGACCTTTTTCTTGGCTGCAGAAGAGTCTCCAACCTCGGAAGGACTACAGACAAAAAGGTTTTGGTCCCTAGCTGAGGAGAAGTTGGCTGGGTTTCAGTGTTCTTGGCAGACTTTGGGGGGCTTACACTTTTCGATTTGCAGAAGAGAACAGAAGGGCGTCTGTTTACATCGCTTGCTGGCTCCGCCCCCGCGGAGGCCGCCGCCGCCGGCGCAGCGCCCCTGCAGGCGAGGGTGGGCTCTGCAGGGCGTCCGGTTACCAGTGCGCTCTGAGTGCACGTGCTATGTGACTCATTATCAAATGTGACTCTTTTGAATGGTTTACTCTGCTCTGGGTTGAGTTCTACTGGTTTGAGGGTTGGTGGTTCTGAATTAGTCTCCGAGTTTGAAGGAAGAGGTAATGCATCTGGTGGTTCAAGTTTAGGGGGAGATTTATCTCCTGAAAAAATTATAAATAAAGTGATTTTTGAAAACCGGTAATTATAAAATCTATTATAAAACTTACTGCAAATGTGAACTCCACCAAAATACTAATTCAATTAAGGAAACAAGGCATCACACACAACTGTCTGCGGGCGTGAGGGCCGTCGGGTCTCAGCACGTGGCCCCCCTAACCCCAAGGGCTGAGGGGCCCTGGCGCCCAGGTCTCAGGAATCGACTGAGAAAGATGACGTCCCACTCGCCAACATTAAACACGTCATTCGCGGGCATGGTGACTGCTGCCACCAACAATCCACTTACCTTGCAGGAGAAACACCAGCTCACACGCCTAACGGTCTAGCCAGGCCCCCCACCGCCCAGGCCTGGGCCAGAGCTTAGCACAGAAGCAGCGCTCCCAGCTCACTGCTGACCAGGGTCTCCTAAGTCGATGCCCAAAACGGGCAGTGCTGAGTGGCTGTGAATGATTTTAGGGAAAGTAGGAGAAACCGCCCGCTCCATTCTCAGAACACACTACTTTCTGCACCACATGCTGAAACACTACAGCTTTTCTTTTTCATGTGACTTTAAAAATAGATGCAATCTTTGGAGGAAGACTATTTTAACCTCTTTTTGAAGGACTTTTAAACACTTCTAATGTAAAAACAAGACCTCTGAAAAAAAACAGAGCAGAGCTCCAGCCGTTACCCTGGAGGCTGCTCTGCCTGATGCCAGCCTGGAGGGGAGGCCCCGCAGAGACGGGCTGGCTGGCTGACCACCCGAGGCCACGGCCGCTGCGATAATCACTCAGGTTCTTTCTGAGTGAGGCTGACTGGCTCCAGGACATGTGATCTACAGCCAAGGGTAGCCATTTAAATGACCCTAAATGGTATTTATCATCTAAGTCGTTTTTGTTATATTAAACCTACAAACTCCCCCAAACCACTTGAAAGATGTCAGGTGAACACCTGAATCCCAAGTCCAGTGTGAAAATGAAAGGCTGTACAACCTGTAGGTCCACGTGGACCTCAGAGCCCGGGAAGAGGATTCCCGGCTGCAGGGACACCGCCGTCTCTCCGAAACAGCCAGGGTCAGGCCTTCTGCCTTCAAACGCCACTCCGAGCTTGTCAGAGCACCCACCTGAGCAGTGACTCGGCAAGGGGTGAGGGGCAAGGGCCACCCAGCCGAGCACTGCCACAGGAGACACGGCTCCCTGCAATGCACGGGCTGCCAGGGGCTCCCTCACCCACCGGACCGGGACACGAGGGGACGCCGACCAGGGGGTGCCGAATCACGAGCCACACTGACCGACATGCTGGCTGGTGACAAAACTCTTCCCCTTGCTGTTTTAAAAGTGCTGAGAAACGTAAGGAAATGGTGTTTACAAAGCCCCAGGAACGGCGCACAGGTGGACTCGAGGGGCACGCAGCCTTCCTGCTGAAAGCTGCTGACACACTCCTGGGTCCTGACGTGGGCACAACGTGGGCAGCAGCTGGGCTGCAGCCATCCTCTCCCTTCTCCAGCAGACCCTCAGCACCTCCGGCTCCTTTTCCTCCCTCCGGCCTGTCCCCCGGGGCCCCCACAGCGGTACTCATCCTGACCGCGCCACTGGAAGCGCCCACTGCGGCACCTGCAGAGGTCCGCCTCGGTCCTGGCCAGGTGAGCCTGCAGGGCCCCTCCTGCCCGTCTGCGGCGGCTCCTTCCGGCTGGCTTCTCCCATCACACAGCCAGGGCCCTCACCAGTCACCTCCAGCCCACCCCCTACTCAAAAGCCGACCTTGGCCCCAGGACCCAGCAGGTGCCCCCATCCCTGGCTGTGCACAGAGGCCCTGGACCACCACGGTCCATGCCCTCTCCCACTCTCACTCGGCCCACTCCTGCCCTCACAGGGGCCCCAGGCCAGACACAAAGGGACCTCACCGGGGGGCATTCCGGCACCTCCTCACAGCCACAGACGGCCGTTTTTCTCAGTCACGTCCCTGCTCTGCGGTCACTAGGCACCCACCCACAGGGCAGCTCGCACATTGGCTTCCAAGGCACTAAGGGAGCGGGCCAGTGAAGGGCCACAGTCAAGCAGAGGCTACTCCAGTGACCCGGCGCAGGGCCTGTGCAGACCGACGTGCCTGGTCAACCCCATGGCTCAGCACCAGCCCCTGCGGCCTGGCCCACCAGCGGAGCGGGTGCCCTGCCAGGACCACGAGTGGAAACCTCGCCGGACATTTACATACAAGAAAGTCTGCTGTGTGCGAAAAGTTACGTGTCATTTAACCGTGTGAGAAGTTACAGCTCAATGAACTTCTAGAATAAACTCTCTGAAACTTGAGTTTGTAAACAGAGAAATCGGCATCTGAAACTCCACTCACGGGGATGCACCGCATCCACAAGATGGCGCCCAGGCCTCTCCCTGCGACGCCTGGTCCAAAGCAGCTGCTCCCAGGACCGAGCTGCTGTTCCGGGTGCTCACACGTACGCGGTCACAGCCGGACAGCACTTCACACGCCTGCTCGCCGACCACGCCAATCGGCACTGCGCTGCCCCCATCCCCGCCCCACACTTGCACACACACCTCCCCTGACACGGGAGTCCTCGAGCACCACCACGGCAGGGCCCGGCACAGCGCGGGATATCCCATTGGCTGCACTGAACAAGCAGGCCTCCGAGAGGTTCGTCAGTCACGGGGACGGCTCGGTCCTAGAACAGCAAAGCAGGGCTCAAAACACGCCCTCCAACCCCAGCCACCGAAAGCGAGAGCCCCCGCGGGGGACGTGGTGAGACACCTTTGCCCTGCCGGTCCACGGCCCGCTGTTCCCCCGAAGCCACATGTCCTCACTGTTCGGCACCCAGCCAGCCAACGGAACCGAACTCCATGAGGAGGCAAAAAAGTCAGGCCCGTACAAGCCGCTGACTCCACGAGGGGCTCCCCACGTGACGTGGGTGCCGTGACATGCCACCTCTGGTTCTAAGCCCCACCTGGCTCCACAGTCACTGCCAGGAAACACCCCCAAGCCAGACCACGACTCAGACTAGGCCCTGAGGCAGCCGCGCAGCCACGGGAGTGCTGGCCCCAGACTGCAAGGCGTGTGTGACAGGGACTGGCCTGCTGCTGGCTTCTCACCTGCAGGGACTCGATGAGAGAACTGTCCCTGGGGTCCCCAAGCCCAGGAGACCTCCCTTCCTTCGGACAAGGGCAGCTCAATGGTCCTGACACTCTCCCACTACTTTCCTATTCTTCCCGTGGAGCCCACAAATGCTAAATCGCCACCGCGAGCTGGGGTGATTAAGGAGTCTACTGACTCAGTGGTAACAACTCTGTTGTCACGGGTCCCTGTGTCTTAGGAGTCCTGGCTTCTGTGCCATCGTCAGGCCCCCAAGGCCACATTTCTACACTCACACAAGCGGCGGGCTGTGGCCGTCTTCACCAACGTACGGAATGAGACACAGCCTCACCCTGCTCCCTCTGGAGGGCCCCCTGCTTTAGGGTGGGTGCCCTCTACCCCGCAACCGGGCTTCCAAGGCTGCCTTCTCCTCTCCGTTCCCCTTTCCCGTCAACTGAAAGTGAAAGGCCCTTCTGATGGACTTGGTCACATTTAACGTTATACATTAACATTTCGGTGGATTGGGTGCACAGAACTGACAATTCCAGGCCATCTTCTGAGATTTCAGTGCATGTCCTTTAAAATGACCCCAGCTCCACAGAGGAGCAAACGTGGTCTTTCGAGGGACCAGGCCCAACTGGCGGGCTCCACCTGGCAGGCGAGGCCGCCCATCACTCCTTGATGGGGACCCAATGCCAGGGAGGGAGCCCCTGGCAGCAGAAAAGGGTCGTACGCCACTCTGCAGTGAGAAGACCAGGACTAGTGGGGAAGAGGCGGCGCTCAATTGGCTAGTCCGACAACAGTGAACGCACCTGACCCGCTTCCTCCCTCCCTCCCTCGTTCCAGGACAAGTAACACGCAGAGAGCCGTTTTCCCGGAAGAGGAGCAGAACGCCGTGGCCAAGAGACAGCCCAGGCAGTGAGGAGGGGCTGGCTGGGAGCACGGTGGGGGCCCTGCACGGACCCCCACCCTACAGGTCCTACGATGTCCCGGGACACTCAGCCCCCAAGGGGGCAGCAGGCTTGACAATGTGGGGCCACCCTGGACTCCAAGGAACCGCTAGGCACAAAAGAGGTGCAGCCTGGGACCCCAGATATGTCTGGCTGCCAGAGGTCCCTGTGAGCAAGTATACACAAGAACCAAACCCGCTTGGGAGGGAGGGCGTTGAAAACTGAAGCTTCTTCTCTGTTCTAGAACCGACTAGAAGTTACGAAGCTTCTTCCATTAAAGAACTGACTACCATTTATACCACCCAAAGCAGAAGCACCTCACGCTCCAGCGACCTCAACCAACGAGTCACAAACTGAACGCCAGATGGGGGAGCAGGAGAAGGCTGCACGACCCTCCTCGTCTGTCTGCACAGGAGGTCACTGCCTGGGAGAAAAATCCGCAGGCTCCAGCTCTCGCGTTCCAGGACATGGGGTCGCGGCCCACACGAGCTGTGTGTGACGCAGGGGAACCCATCAGTCCCAGCCCGCACCCCCTGGGGGGCGGGGGGACCATGGTGTCCTACGCAGGACACGCAACCCGGTCGTGACTGGACACCGCAGGCCACCGCAGCAGGCGAAGGGATTTTTAAGAAGCAAACTGCGGAACAGTTTGTGTGTTATGTTGTTTTTTAAAAACTCAAAGATTAGAGACCCAACTTCTACTGGCCGTGGCAGGGAGTCTCTCTCCACTTCTTACTGGGCTGTCCAAAAGCTCACTTGGTCCCTGCAAGGCAGCTCTGCGCTGCTCAGCTGTCTGGGGCTCCGTCTGAAACAGTTCTGTCAGGCTGTATCGTGACAGTTGCCGCTCAGCGTGCATTTAAGAAAAACTTAACAAAATCAGTGATTTTTTTGTTTAGCCCCTGTAATACTGAACTTGGAAAGAGACAGGAAACATTTTTGGCATATTATGCTTTGTTGTTTCAAAAAAGGTAAAAACACTAGTGAAATGCAAAATAACACTTGTGCCACGTATGGGGAAGGACTGGGACTGACCGAACGTGTCAAAAGTGGTTCGCAAAGTTTCGTGCTGGCGATTTCTCGCTTGACGGTGGTCCACGGTTGACGTTGACAGAGATCAAATCGAGACAATAACTGCGAACCATCAGTGTTCTACCACGCGGGAGATGGCTGACACGCTCAGAGTCTCCAAATCAATACAGTTATTGGTGCAAATGGGAAATGTGTCTTTACATTACCGGAAATAAAAACCACACGGGCCTTTTGGCCAACCCAGTATTTCATGTAACTGAGCCGTGCAGGCTCCAAAATTAGAAAAAAGGGCAAAAAAAAAAGAAGGGAAGGGTTTTCAAGCAAGTTCCATCGGCTCAGACCACTGAAGGAAGATCCAACCTAAGTTCACCTCCCAGACACGAGTCTCCCATCTGCGCCCGTTTTCCTAGTGGTGGGAGAGCATCTGCTGCGCTGTGTACTCTCTGTCCACACAACACGCCCACCGCCCCGCTCTGCACCCAGACACGCTCCCACTGCGGTCCACAGGAGTCACCTCTCTCAACGCTCTGCACGGTAAGTGCGAGAGGACGGCTGAGGCGGGGCTGTCCCGAGGGCCCACTGCCTGCCCCCTGGGGACTGACGGCCACACTGCATTCCCACCCTCAGACACCAGAGGAGCATGGAAGGGAGGGCACTACACAGCAGCCCTTGCAAAGCTGCCTTTGATGATCTCGTGCGTACTACGTGGTCCTCCCTCCACGCACAGACACAGGACACAACGGGGCCATCACTCCCGTCACACAACCGCCTCCACCCTGTAACCCTCCTGGATGGCTGTGTGAGATCCAAGCCATTCTTTTCCAATAATTTTTCAATACCCAGTTGAGAAAGAAAACCTTCTCCTGTGCCTTCAACTCTGTACCATTTAAATGCCACAACACAGCACCGACGGCACAACTGTAAGGGCACAGAACGCCCGGCAGGATGGAGGGGGGGTCACGGTCAGAGGGATCCCAGGCCTCGGGGAGGACCGACACTGAGACAGCGCTGTGCTTACCTTCCTCCCCCGTCTCCTGCCCCAGCGGAGCACCTTCCTCTTCAAAGCCTCCAGTACCTGACTCCGGGGGGGGGGGCTGGCTGTGCTGCTGGCTTAGCTTGTTTCGGATGACGGCAATTTCCTTTTTCAGTAACTTGGCCCGCTTGCTCCTTGACCCACTGGACTTCATGGAGCACGTGAGGTCCAGTTTGTCCAGCAGCTCCCTCAGCTGTTCCTCCAGGGTCATGTGGGCCCTGCTGGCCGGGTTCAGCAACCTGTCCACTGAAGTCAAACGACACATGCCCCCATTAGTCATCAAGTGCTGTGCTGCCCCATGCTGAGAAAGCCTTCCTTCCCACCCCCGCCGCCCCTTAAATCTCCTTGGTCAAGGCCCCTTGCTCAGCCACGTGACAGCCTCCCCACCACCCCCCAACGCTCCAAGCCCCCGGCAGGTTGCTGCCACGGAGAGATGTGATTTTCACCCGAGTGTGTGAAGATCCACGGCCAGCCAGGGGCATGGGGTGGGGGCACAGACACAGGCGCAGAAGCAGGGACAGTGCCCAAGTGACAGGTATAAGCACACTTGGGCCTCTTGTGGAGGGGAGGACTGACACAAAGCCCTGACGCTGACTCATGCCAGGGCCCAGCTGGGGCTGTTTGGGCATCACGACTGACCCCCGAGAGCAAGTCTCCAGACCCAGCTCATTAGGTGGCTTGGTAACACATGGGCTGCAAAATGCACAGGTACTTCTGAATTTCAGGTGCATTCCCTACAAAAGTCCCTAACAGCTTCAATCTCAGCAGACCACCAACACAGCCGAAGCACAGATTCCCTTCAATCAGTGAGAGGCAGCTAAGAAAGAAACTACTCTTCAGAGCTGCCCGAGACAGAGGTGGGGCCGAGGAGGGGGGCCGCGGCAGAGAGACACCAGCCCGGCTGTGCAGGCCAGCTCCGTAAGCTGCGCTCTCTCCTGTGACGTAAGTGAGGTAGCAGCCCAGGGAAAGGCGCGTGGTGCCTAGGACACGGTGGCCTGGCTGGAATCCCCGTCAGTACTCTAACAAAACTTCAGACACTAGACTCTCAGGAACATTCACGTAAACAGAAATCACGTCATCTGAAGCCCAAAGAAAAATGCCTCGGTTGATCTTGCAGACTCTTTGAGCAGCACAGGGACAGCTCTCCAGCTGTGCCACTTGGGCCTGGACGCGCGGCAGGGCAGCGCTCGGAGCCTGTGCGCACTTATCAGGAGGGAGGCAGGAGACACGGGGCACCAGCTCACCTACGACCCCGCTGATTCCCAAGGAAAAAATCAATTAGGACTTCTTCATTTCATCCCTAGAAAGACCCTGGTGTAGGAATTTACCCAGACAACACCATGGTGACTGCACGGCCATTTTCTTAAAAGCCCAATACTGGGTGGCCCCCAAGCCCGTTCTCACTCCAGGAAGTCTGGTGGTGGCTGGGGCGCGGCATGGGGCGGCAGTTGGGGGGCGGGGGGGGGGCGGTGGAGCAGCCCTGGCCAAGTTCAGATGCACAAACCGGGAGTGAAGGGAGGGAGGGAAGCCAACCGGAGGGCACGAGCTTGCTTCTGTTCTCTCTAAACACAGCTCGCGGCATCCTTAGGCGCCACTGAGGCCCACCCGGGGTGCTGGTCCCCAGTAACACTGCTTCCCGGGCTGTGACGGGCAGACCTGAACTGTCCCACGTGGGGCACCGTCATACATCTTTCAAGTGGGCACCCGAAACGTGGTTGGTCTGAACAGAGACACTGTGAGTGTAACATGCACACCGGGAGGCAAAGAGAAAATAAAACCAATGAAGAACATCCCCAGCGACTGTCCTGCTGAGCGTGTGTTAAGGTCACAGCGCTGCAAGTGTGAGGGATGAGAAGTGCATCACCGAAACAAACCCTGCCCCCTGTCCCCTTCCTTCACGAGGCTACTGGAGGACTTGATCACACGGGGTTCGCGTCCCAGGCCTAGTGGGCCGAGCCAGCACAGGGCCCGCAGGGGACCGTGCTCCTGTGCAGCCCCGGTCCGGTGCTTACCGTCCTCCCAGGAGAAAGGCCGCCGAGGGGCCGCAGCCGGCCGCTCCGGCAGGTGCATCCCCGAGGCCTCCTCGAATCCAATGCTGTCCACCTGGCGCCGGGCCTGCCTCAGGACGACGCCACCCTGGTCGCGCAGCCTCACCGCGGCTCTATAGAACACCGTGTCCTTGGCGTTGTACCTCATGCAGTTGTCCACGATGAGGTCAAAGTCCTCCTCAAATTCAAGGAGGCTTCTGTACCCTTGAGCTTCTAACCGCTTCCGCATCGTGGCAAAATCCATGGGCTGTTTAATGTGGTCCAAATAGTCCGGTACCTAATTGCAGGAGGAAAAACAAGCACTTACAAACAGAAAACCGTCCCCTGCCATTCTAGAGAACACACACATCACATACGGGAGTCTCCCTCGCACACACGCGAGACTGACACATGCACACACAGCGTACGTGACTCACACGGTAACAAGTGGCAGCTCTGAGACACACCAAACTTAAACCCCATGTCCCTGTGGACCCTGCGGACTCCAGCTCCCTTCATTAAAGCCAGAGTGACTGCTGCACCAGGCTGACCAGACCCCCACCACCCGCTGAGAGGGTCTTCCTAAGCAGGAACTTTCACCTGCCTCATTTCTAATATTTTACCACAAAAGGTGCCACTCTTATAATTTAAGAAATAGGTAGCCCTGGCTGATGTGGCTCAGTGGACTGAGCACCAGCCTGCGAAACAAAAGGTCACCGGTTCGATTCCCAGGCAGGGCACACACCTGGGTTGTGGGCCAGGTCCTCAGTTGCGGTCACATGAAAGGCAACATGGATGGTTGGATGTTTCTCTCTCTCTCTCTCTTTCTCCCTCCCCTCCCCTCTCTCTAAAAGTTAGTAATATTTTTTAAAAAGTAAAAAAAGTAAGAAACAGGTGAAATAGAGATGAGAACTCAGACTGCAGGTGAGCATCCGTTCCCCCAGGCAGCGTGTGTGGGGGGGGGGGGGGGGGCAGGGCCAGCGCGGTGTGCACACCCACCTCCTTCAGGCTCACCGGCTGGGCGAATATGCGAGCCGGGTCCTTGTCCTGCAGCTGGTCCAGGACGGAGCGCAGCAGCGCCGTGAGCGGGGTCAGCCGCAGCTCCAGCGCCATCTGCTCCACCTTCACCTGGGGGACAACGGTGCTCAGCACTGGCGCTCCAAGGTGACCCCATCTGAAAACTCCTGCTTCCTGCTGCACGGGCACTCAGCACCGTCACCCAGCCCCCAGCCAACGCGCACCCCTCCCCCTGCGGCCCAGGCCGGGGCACGTCACACGTGGAGCCCCCAGGCTCCCACCTTCCCTGGCCCCGTGCCACCCCAAACACCGCACTGAGCTCCACGATGACCCCGCACTGCCTCCGCGTCCCCCAAGGGGTCAGTGCCTCCCTTCCACATAGCTGTCTGCGACCCAGAGCACCAGGACAGCGCAGGGCAGGGCAGGGCCAAGGACTGCAGGTCCAGAAGCCGCAGCCTGCTCGGCCCGCAGACCTGCGCTGTGCCTCACCTGCTCCCTCTTGAGCTTCTCACGCTTGCGCAGGAGCTCGATCAGCAGACGCGCACGCTCCAGGTCGTGCCGCAGCCGCTGCCAGTACTTCAGCTTCTCCTTGGCAGCCTGGATCTCCTCGTCGTTTTCTCTCTGCGAAAATAAGCAGAAAGGCCCGGACGTTGGCCTCAGATGCCCCTGAGCTGAGCCCCCGGGCGGAGCAGGAGCCCCACCCTTCGCACAGGCCCAGACCCGCACACAGGGCAACGGAGCAGAGGAGGGGCCGAGCAGGGTGCAGACTGCAGCCCACAGAGCACACCAAGGTCCCGACGGGCAGAGGGCACGGGGCCGTCTGAAGACCCAAAGAGCTGAAGGGCCTGTGATGAGAGCACCCACGCGCCTTGGCCTCAGGATGCGGCCGGGGCTCCCACCTCGTGGGCCCTGAGAACAAGGCGGCAGCCCGGGAGAAACCAAAACGTAGGAAACACCCAGGCCCGGCGGTCCTGGCTGCAGGCCACGCCCGTACAGGTGGGTCTGTGCTCCGGACACACCGTTTGCCCGTCTCCATTCTGCATTTCAACACTAAAAATTTGGACCTGTAAAGTCGAAAAAACAGAGGCAGTGGGAGAGCAGGAAAGGTGACAAGACAGGGGACTAGGCCACAGCTGGCACTGCGCCCCTGGCCACATGAGGCCCACCCAATGCACCTCCAACCAAGGTGACACAGAGTCTTACAGAGACCGCCGCAGAAGTCCCGGACGGCCTGATGGGACCGCGCCTGCACGGGAGACGACGATGACCAAGGGCGCTCCGTTTCCCTGTGGAGGCGGCGCACTGACCAGCCCTGCCCCGGGCAGGCCCCCGGCACTCCAACCCCTCGTGCAGCCTCATCCTCCTCTCTGCCTCCACACAGCCACGCCCCCATGCGCTTCCCCTCGTGCTTCCTCTCGTCTCCCAAAGTGTGGCCAGAATCCTCACGCACTCCCGAGGGGTGACTGTCTACTCTCACAGCAGCTGCCCGTCCTCAGTTCCACTCCTGGGCCCACTTTCAGCTGCCTGCTACTGAAACGGCACCGCAAAGTCCAAGTGTCCAGAGCTAGGCCCGGCCCGTCACGTCCAGTCTGCTGAAGGCCTGCCCTCTGCCGGACCACAACTCCCAGGTCAGACCCAGCACAGGCAGCAAAGGACACCGCTGGGACAACCCCTCACCTCCTCCCGAAACCACGCTCCTCTAAAATGCTCCGATCTGTCACTATGGCAGGTTTTGAACACAGCACCCAGGACGCCCCGGTCCTACGCCAACCGCGCGCGCGCATCTCCCTGGGCCACGGGAAGGCTCCGCCTCTGCCAGATTTCCTTCCCGTCCCTAGAACAGACAAAACCCGCACCGCAGCCAGGGGTTCATCACCAGCTTTTTCCCCCTCTGATGGCTCTGCCCTGTCCCACCCAGACGGAGCCGACACAGGAGGGCCCCCGTGCCCTGAGGCCCCTGCCGCCGAGGTCCAGCCACCTTACTCCCAGTCTGAACACCTGGGGAGGGAGGGGAGAGCTCTGCCTGGAGGGAGAACTCTGCTTTCTACACAGCACCGCAGTCAGGGTCACAGAGGCACGACGGGAGCAAGGCCAGGCGTGGGCGCCCCCGCCCTGGGACCAGGGTGCGGGGACCAAAAGGGCGTCCTCGGCGTCCGCGGGGACACTGAGCAGCCAGACTGAGTGAACGTTCTTTAAACTCTCAGGCATCGCCCCGGCCGGGTACCTCAGCTGGTCAGAGCGTCACCCCAATACGCCAAGGCTACAGATTCGAGCTCCGGTCAGGACACAGACAGGAATCAACCAACAAATGCATGAATAAGTGAACTAGTCGCCGTTTCTCTCTTTAAAAGAAAAATCAGTAAGTTAAAAAAATAAAAACTCTCAGGCAGCAAACAGGAGTCCGCAGCAACGTCAGTGTGCTAACAAGGCCACGGCAAGCGCACAGAGGCAGATTTAGAAACCCCCGCGCCCAGCACCTCTGAAAGTCACCCTGTCCGTTCGTGTGCCGGAGACATTCCAAAACACCCACATGCCCCGCGTGCCGACGGCCCCAGCTGGAAGAAGACCGAGATGCATGTGGTGACCTCACTTGACCAAAAGGCCCAAGTTTTCTGACTCTGCTCTTGGGTGGTCTTTATTTCCCACATAAAACCACTCCTGGAAAACTCTGGAAGTCAGACAGAAATAGTCATTTCTTGTACGAAAAAGCTATCCAAAGAGAACCTTAGAAGACTGGGTTTGAAATCGAACCAACTCCCACTTGATGAACGAGAAGGGCACCCACTGCCGGGGAAATGGCCAGAGACCCACTGAGGACCAGCCCGGTTGGATCACAGCTGCTGTGCTGGTGGAAAGCCCAGCACACGAAGCCAACTCCCCCAAGCGGGTTCACGGAGGACCGGCCCCTGCTGCCGAACCTGCCGCCTGGACCCCAGGAGAGTGATGCCAGGCCCGGCCTCGGTGCGCTCCAAGCAGGCCACAGCTGGGGGCCATCCTGTAGCACCGCAGCTCGCAGCACAGGGGCCCCAGCAGCGCCCTGCAACCCGAGGCACCTCATCCACTCTCGGGCCCACTAGTCCTGCCCACCTGTTCGTCCGTGTGTCGTCCCCCGCCCCGGAAGGTCAGGCACAGGAGAAAAAGGCTGCACCTGGCTGCTTCCAGGGCGTGGTTCAGGGTGGGTGCCCAGAAACATGGACAAATGAGTCAAATTAAACTCTAAATCAATGTTTTTAAAGTTTAAAAAAACATTAAAATGACACCAAGCTGACCCCGCCCCCCAAGTCCACCCTTACAAGACGAGGTGGTCCGTATACAGCCCCTCTTTCGCCAGCTGCCCCCACCCTTCCCACAGGGGGCCGGCCCAGACTGAGCAACTGCCTACACAGGCTGGGTGAGCATCTGTGGGCGTCGGCCCCCAGGCCTGGCAAGCGACGGGCGCTGGCCACGCTGGGTGGCACAGACTGAAACCTAGGCCTCTTCCTCCCGTCCTTCCACAAGACGGCAGACGCTTCCAGCCCTGTCTTCCTGTCCTTACAAACCTGCCTTGTGTGGCAGGAGACAGAACCTAAGGTAATCTAAGATTTCACACACACGGATCAGTTAAGCGACCCCCGAGACGGCCTTGTGCTGCCACAGCCTCTGTTCGAGTCCCGACCACACGCCACCCTCCTCTTCCCGCTACTCCACCCCCAAGCCTGGCCCGACAACTCCCCCCGACAGACCACATGAGCTCCGCGTACTTCCCGCCCCTGCCCGGGCCTGGCGTTTCTCGGGGGAACCGTGTGTGTGGGCCACGTGGCTCACCCGTGGCTCAACAACAGAGGAAAGAAGCCTGGCTCGGCACCTTCCGCTTCCCCCATCTCTGCGCAGCACCCCAGCTCAGCGTCCCGGCTCCCTGCATCACGCTCGTCCACTAGCAGAGGCCCAGAGCCACTCCTCCCGCACTGCAGGCCCTGCGGGCTCTGGTACCAACCTCCTGCCCCACCATTCAGTCAGCACATCCCGGCGACACACCACCTCTGGCCAGTAGTCCCCTGGGCACAAGTCCTGGCACAGCCCTGACGGGAACTCGCACTCCACTCCCAAAGTGCAGGGATGAACACACAGCACGTCAGCTAAGCCGGTGTCACCAAAAAGGAGAAGATCCCGAGTCCGACACGAAGGTCGAGGGCGGACTCCAGAGCTGCAGGTCTGACTCTGCATGCAGGGCACACACGTGCACAGCGCCGGGGCCCGCAGCAGGCATGATGAGAGACACGGAGCGCATCCAAAGCAGCTGGCGATCCCGATGCCAGACAGAGCGGGCAGCTGACCCTCGCTCAGCAGCTCGGTCCCATCTACGCGTGCGTCCAAGGCAGCCAAGACCCTGGGCTAAGGGAGCCACCGTCAGTGCGCTAGGCCCGAACCCAGCGTCCTACCCGGCAATCCTTGCAGTCCCAACATAGGCGGGCAACACCGGGCTGCAGAGATCTGACCCCACCACACACTCTGTTCCTCGCCGCTGCCTAAGACCACGTGGGCTTGCAAATTTCGTGGGATATTTCACACTGCAAGCACCAGCACACCCACACTCAACCCTGGACCCCTGAAGGAGAGGTGGCCTCACCATTGCTCCAAGGCAGTGGGCTTCAAGAAGCCCACCCCTCAAGCCTGGAGACAGAGGAGGATCAGGGCACATCCCATCTCGCAGAGGCCCAGGATCTTAACAGTTTCTCTTTGGTTTTCAAAAAGTATTTAAAAAAAAAAAAAAAAGAAATCCAAATTTCAACACACTTACATTATCTGTTTTGTCATCACAGAATTAGAGCTAAGATGAGAGAGTCCCTAAAACCGGCGTCAATGTCCGAGCCAGGGGCAACAGGGCAGCAAGGGATATGCTTGGCCTGGGACTCGCTGTGACTAAGAAGGGGCCACACCAAGAGGAAGAGCGACACCTCAAGACGTAACGGGAGGACAGGGTGTTGCTTTCCCCCAAAACCAGCCGTATCCACCCAGGCCTCCCTCCTGGCGCAGGCGTTGTGAAGCACAGCGCCGCTGTGCAGGGACAGAGGGTCCCGCTCAGCGAGACCAACCTGAAAAGCAAAGCAGTCCACCAGGGTGGGGTGCCCAGCCCCAGGCAGCAGCAGAGGGAGCAACACGAATGGTCCCCGACAGCACGAGACACCCCCCCCATCAGAGAAGCCCCCACACCAGCCACCTGCAGGACCCAGAGCCCCGCCCCTGCCCACCCAGAGCGCGTCACGTCCCGCCGTGTCTGACGGCGTCTCCTCCGCCGTTCTCAGCTGCCTGGCGAAATGAGCAGCCGAAGCAGCAGAGCAGCAGAGCCACTCAGACAGCAGTGGCGCAGCAGCCACACAGGCCCCGACGGCAGGGCCTCGGAGGGCAGTCCCGCCGCGTGCCCAGGTGGTCACGGCGGTGGCCCCGAGGGAGCTCTGACCGGGCTCCGCTCTCAGCCGAGTCCTCCCAGCCTCTCCGCCCAAGGAGGTGGTCGCGCAGGGCGAGCGGGCCCCACCAGCCAAGAATTTGGGGCAACGAGCAGATTTTTGTTTTCCATTTCTTACCGGGCCGGTTTCTGACTTTCTAAGTTTCTTAATTTCCAGAACTGCTTTATAATATCAGATGGTTCTATAAAACCAAATTAAGTCCTCAAATGTAAGAACTTGTTTGGTTTTGGGTTCTTTGTTTTTGTGGGGTTTTGCAGAACGCTTCATGAATCTGCATTCCGCTCTTGCACGTGCCCAAGCCCGTCTCCTCCGCATCCTTCCAACTTCAGCACGCGTGCCGCTGAGGCAGGCGCTCTGCTCTTGTAAGAAGCGAAACTCCTATTCCCTTCCACTTATCGCAGCCCCTGCCTCCTGCCCTCCCCACTGCAGTCAACGTCAAACCGGCCTGCGAAGAAAAGCCCTTAAAATAAATCGCTCCTTGCACATTTCCAAAACGCCAGTGCCTGGCCCAGCTCGGACCCACGCCACAGGTCCCGGGCCTCACCTGCCGCTGCTCCCCTCCCAGGACCCGGCCCCACATGGTCAGCACAGTCCCAGCTCCCCCCTCCCTGGACACCCCCGACACGTGCAGAGTGGGGGAAGGAAGCAAGAGCCCAATGCAGGGGCGTCAGGGCACACAGACAGGTGAGAGTCACTGCACAGCAGCCCGCAGCCTGGCAGCCCGGGGCGCGCGTGGTGCTCACTCGCTTCTAGGACCGGACCAGGCCAGGTCTCCCACGTAAGAGGCCTGGAGCCCCAGAGGCCGGCGGCAAGCCGGCCTGAAGCGGGCGCTGGCTCCTGGGGCAGCCCCACCTGCTCAGTGTCGGGAAGACGAAAGAGACATCAAGAGGTGTGCGAGGGCACGTACCTGCTGCGTGCTTCTTTGGGACTGCAGGCTGGACTGAAGTCGCCTCAGCAGGGGAGCGCCATTCCTAGACAGCCTTTTGAGCAGCCAGTAGCTGTGGGCTCTCTCAACAAACTGCTTCTTCCGCTGAATGGCCACCTGATTCGCAATCCTATTTAATCTAAAACATGGAAAAACTCAGAGTTTAGCTTTAAAGCAGTACATTAACACGTTTTCATCATGGAAACTAGAAATGACAGCGTTACTTTTAATAAACCACACGTGTTGTCTCTCCCTCACCCACGGCACATAAATGCCGCCTCTTGCTGTCCCTGGCTCTGCTGGAGCAAAGCCCGCCATCTCCTACTCTGCGCAGGTTTCGTCTGCTTTCAATTCGCTCGTGTCTATCAGTTCAAATACTGAAGGAAAAAACACGCTGAAAACAAAGCTCTGAATGTCCTTAACGCCTTCCATGTGATGCTGTCGCCATCCACACAGGCTGTGAGCAGCGTCTAGGGAGGCTCTGCCGGCTGCAGCGTAGTGGGAATGGGTCCCTCAAGAACGCCTTGGCTCTCCTGAAGGGTGGGTGAGCGCGGGACACCGGTCCCACTCAGTCACCTCACAGAGAAGAGATGGAACAACTCGAGGTAGAAGCCGCAACCAGGACAGGGCTGGAGACAAAAGGGCTACTGCTCACTGCAGTGACACTGGGCATCTCCTAGTCCCCTGAGAGTTCGCCCTTTCGGGGACTATAGAACAAAGCTTTGTTGGGGGGTGGGGATGGAGAGATGATCATTTAACAATCTCTCAGGTTAACCAGGAAGCTCCCCTTTCCCCAGTTATCACCCTTCTGCTCAAAGCGACTCATCAATCTGCCTGACAAGGACACTGGAAGATAACGTAGGGTCAATGTAAACTAAAAACAGAACAGGAGCACAAAATGCAACAGGACGGCAGTCCTCATTGTGCACCACAAAGTGTCAGAAGAGAAAATCAGTGAATTTAAGATTAAACTTCTTAAGAATCCAAATCAGAAGTTTTACAAAACCGCCAAAGAAACAGCTCGATCACGTCCAGACCACGTTGGTCCTTCCCTTACAAGCGATGGCCTGGGCGCATTTCCAAGACTGTCCAAACCGCGGTGCCCTCCGGGTCCAACTCTGACAGGTGCATCACACCTGGCTGCCCTCCTGGACCCGCGGGCCATTCAGAGACCCAGTACCGCCTCCTGTGGCAGGACGCTGCTCGAATCCTGTGAGGGACCTCACCTTGGCGGCTTTGCAGACGTGGCCCTGTCAAATCAAGAGCCTTCATGGGCAGATGGGGACCCAAGCTCAAGTGTGTCCAGAATGTGCCCTTGACCGAGGGGCCGCAGGTCTGTGCACAGAAGGACACAGGGCCACACGGTCTCAGTAGGTGGCCTAGGGACTCAGGCTCTGTCTGTGGCCCCCACGCACAGGACTGCGGCCGAGCTAACCCTGGGCACCACACCAGTGGTGTTTGGGGTGGGTCTCCATTTTGCCATCTGTGACTGAGGCATCGCACAGGCGCAGTGACGCGCAAAGGTCTCGGTACACGGCCCCGCAGATCCCTGCACATGCAGGCAGGCGTTCTAACTTACCCACACATAGCTATTCTCGTGGCCCAATGAAGCCACGTCGATAAAATTTAGTATTTTTTGACAATTTCAAGGTCTAAAGAAATGCTGATTGGTGACTTACTTATCAATGAAGATTTTGTCTCATGAAACAAGCCGCCATCCCCTCCACAGTCAGGGTTTCTGAGCCACCGACAGTCCACAGGCACGACGAGCCACAAGGAGCTCACAAAAGCAGGGTTAAAGCTGCTCTGAAGTGTCTGCTGGACACTGAGTCCGCCTCACGAGCAGTGGAGTCACGAAGAGCAGGCAGGGGCTGAGCACCGAGACAGCGCCGCCCAGGCACCTGCCACCTGCCTCCCAGGACACGGAGCAGCCTCAGAGAGCAGCTGTGCCAACACTGAACACTCTCGTCCCGTCCACCTGCACGCTTTGGCCCCAACCCAACCACCGTGCAAAGTAGAGGGCAAAGGAACATGTGAAACCAAGGGACAGGGACTGAGAAGGATGGGGATCCAGCCCCCTCCATGAATTCCAAAGGGAAAGAGACCAAGAGAGACCTTTTAAGGAGAGACTTCAAGGACTCATAATTTTGAAGGCACAGTAAACACGGGTGCTCAAAAGCGGGTTAGCAGTCCCACACTGCTGAGTACAGTGGGACAGGGCCACGGAGGGGCTGGGGGCTGGCCAGATCCTGCCTTCTCAGGTAAACGGTGGCTACGAGTGTGTCTGCCCTGCAGCAATGCGCCAAGCTATGAGTCTGTTCTACTCAGCTTTCTGACTCTGCATTCTACTTTACACTTTTTTAAAAATACGGTATTTAGCCAAGGCCACACTGAAAGAATCACAAGCTTGATTTTCTCGCGCCTTTCTGAAAGTACCTCATAAACAAGGCACACGAGCCTAAGTGACAGATGCATGGGAGGTGGCGGTGAAAAGCCCTTGGAGATCCACCAGGAGGGGCAGGGGCTGACTCAGGCAGGGCCACCCACTCTTAACTTCTGGAGAAACTGCAGTTCAGCGGATACAACACTGACTTGCGGTTCTGGTGTACAACTTGGTAGGAAATGTTAAAAACTGGGTACACTGCAACAACAAAACCGTTTTTACAGAACCTCTTTACGTGTGTGATGATGGTTTCCAGCATTCACGCTGGCAGCAACAAAAACCAGGAACAGAAGGACCTAAGGGAGACCCTGCCTCATTAGTACAGGAAGCATGTCGGACAGGGAAGCCTCACTCATCTTTCTAAGCCTGTCTCATGAAGAGGTGCACCCCATTAAAAGTCACCTGCGGTTAAGAATCTTCAAGTCATCCACTTGCTGTGCTCCGGTGTCTACAAACAATTACAACCTGACTAGGAAGAAACCTCAACGCTCAAAGTTCAGCAAGAGTGACAGGATTAGCGTAGAGACAACAGCTGGGCAACCGTCAGCCCTGCGGGAGGACACCCAGCAAACTGCCCAGTTCCCCTGAACTCACTGTCAGGAGCGAGGCACCTTTTAACACGTGCACACTTTCGATAGTCCAGAAACGATAGCTTTCCACTATCTGGGGTCAAAACTTCTGGGTTTCATCCCACCCCTCAAAAAAAGGAAAAGAA
The DNA here is from genome assembly GCA_004026545.1 of Mormoops blainvillei. Taxonomy (NCBI): domain Eukaryota; kingdom Metazoa; phylum Chordata; class Mammalia; order Chiroptera; family Mormoopidae; genus Mormoops; species Mormoops blainvillei. The sequence goes on along the minus strand of PVJD01012759.1, from coordinate 12,577 downwards.
AAATACGATTTCTCAGAGGAGGTTAACCGTGACACGAGGCAGTCCAACCTGGCACCACTGACTGGGAGGGGGACGCGCACGCGGCCCCCAGAAGGCAAGCTCGCCCAACCAGAGCCGGGAGGCTCGAGGGCCAACCCAGCCAGGAACTGAGTGCAAGCCCGAGACAAGGCGCACCAACCTAGTCCATTCAAGTGTGACAACACACTGCACACCTGTCCCGAGGGGGTCTGTCCCAGGAAAGCACAGATTAGAAGTTCCAGAAACAGAACCCACAAATCAGCAGGTAAGAGCGCAGAATGTGACCATCACAAAAAATGTGCGAAAGCGAGGGGTCACAGTAACCGGCAACACGGGGGGTGGGCAGGAGAGGCTCCATCCCGAGGCCTGGAGTGAGCCTTGCCTCAGCACACTGGGCCCCAGGTGCCCACCACCCCGCTCCACGCGGACGGCAGGGGGTGTTCCCGCAGGGGAAAATTAGCAGCGTCAAGACCAGACAGGAACAGTTTTATGACGGGAGAAATGTGTAGGACATTACTAAGTGACAGTAAAGAAGGTCTAAGCGGGGGAGACACTCAGCATGAACAGTGTGAGGCAAAGACAAACATCCTAAGTTACAAATCACCTTCAAATTGGTCAGCAGACTCCATGGAATTTCCAAATTCCTAAGAGTCTGTCAAGAAGCCTGACAGGATGAATCGAGAACTTCCGCGAAGGAGCCACAGGTCAGGAAGAACCACCACTGGTCTGAAGAGCTGGCCCCACGGAGAGGGAGAAGCAGATCGCCTACCCAGAGAAAGTGGCAGTGGCGGGAGGTGGGGCTCTAGGGAAAGAAACCTCACTCAGTAAATGACAGCAAGGTCACCCACACGGAAAAGAAACACTCATCCCCAAGCGATTAAAGACTCAGATGTGAGGGACTCTGACCCAGTACCCTGAGGCCTGAGCGCGGAGGCCACTGCAGCAAAAGCCTGCCAACACATCCGGGGCCTGGGAGAAGCTGGTCACTGCTGAGGCCAGGGGGAGGCAGGAGGGACAGGGGCAGGAGGGCCACTCAAAAGCTCTTAGAAGAGCCCTGGCTGGAGGGGCTCAGTGGATTGAGCGCCAGCCTACGAACCAAAGGTGATTCCAGTGTGATTCCAGGTCAGCGCACATGCCTGGGTTGCGGGCCAGGTCCCCAGCGGGGGCGCGTGAGAGGCAGCCACACACACTGATGTTGCTCTCCCTCTTTCTCCCTCCCTTCTCCTCTGTGTAAAAATAAATAAAACCTAAAAAAAAAAAAAAAAAAAAAAAAAGCTCTTAGAACAAAATCTCGAGGCACTCAGGGAAATAAAGGATTCTTTAAATAAGATATGACAACACGGACCATAAAATAAAACAAATGCATAACAATAAGACGCAATCCATTGTAAAGCGTGAGGCAAGAGTGCCCACCCTCGCCCATCGGGTCGGCCTGGGCTGGGCTGAGTCAGAAAGAAACAATCTAAGGGAGCCCACAGCGTAGCACACTAATGTAAAAAAAAGAGTGGATCTACTCAAAGAACAGGGGGGAAAAAGCTGATTTTAAAAAAACACAGTATTTACCATGTAAATTTTTATGTGGATTTTAAGAGTAAACCACGATAGTCCGTGAAGACATCTGAGGGGTCCGAGTGTCAGCAAGGGGGACCACATTCGTGTTCAGGGACAGTCCACCTCCCTGAAGGGACACAAACATCAGGGACCTCGGACCCAAAGCCTGGCTCAGAGGCTCGGGCAGGGCTGCCAGCACTGAAGCCAACGGGAGGCAGGGACGTAACTCACACCCAACCTGCATTTGCAGGACTACGGGCTCCTGGAATAAACTCGGGGCAGAGTAGCTGGGAAGGCCTCAGGGAGGGAGGGGCCTCCAAGCAGACCTGGGACGCACGCGCACTACATCAGAAAAGATGCGGAGACTAACCAACTTCAGGGCATCGAGAGGTGGCAAGGTTGTGGCTGCTGAGGGTGCATCCGTTCTCCACACTGCCATGCTCCTGGGTGAAGGGCGACTGGGAGCTGTTCGAATGATCGCAACACATGAACAGGCAAGGGACACCCCAAAGACAGGTGTGGTGACTACGACTGGGTCACAGGACAGGTGGGCTCTCCCTGCATTATACAGACTTCAAGTTGGATTAGATTTTTTTAAAGACATTAAAATGAGAAGATAAGCCCAGGGGAAGAGAGATGCGATGAACACAACCTAACACACCCAAGGAAGAGTCTCCCCACCGCTAGGCCAGCGAAAAGGGACACACGAAAATGCCGCTCTGGGAAAGCTAACACTGGCAGCAGGGGCATGGGGGGTCCTGGCACCAAGCAACATGCACAGTATGACAGCACTGCACCCATGGTCAGTGAGTAAACCTGCACCAGGCCACGTGTGTAGCAGTACAAAAAGTAGAAAAGGGGGGACTTAGAGGAACCCACCCCCAATTTACAATGAGTGGTTGCTCTGGGGAGGGGTGGGCTACTGGGAATGGAGTGTCCCAGAAGTGACCTGGAGTGTTCATTTAATACTTTTTTTTTAATTCTGACACTTGATAAATGAATGTGTTACTCTAATTATCTTTCTAAGTTTTTTATCTAAATATCATGAAAAATAGGAAAAAGGTCACTAAAAAAAATTATTTCTACCTACATATGGAAAGAACACTCTCCGCTCCGCCGGGAACACGCTGAAGGCACACACGAGAACACTCTCATGACCTCCCGGCCGTCGTCCATGAGGAGTGGCGGTTTAGAATGTAACCACCCCCTTCTTAACACTGGGAACTGCCTGAATCTTTATAATGGGCACCAACAGCTCAGAGGTCCGAGAGAGGCCAGGGTGGCACCAGTGAGAGCCAACCCTCTACCAGGGTGTCCAACCTGTGACCTGGACGCATGCAGCCCAGGATGGCTGTGACTGCAGCCCAACACAAAAGCGTAAATATACTTAAAACGTTATGTTTTTTTGTGTGTGATTATGTGTCACGATGTATTTAATATGTGGCCCACGGCAACTCTTCTGCCAGAGTGGTGCAGAGACACCAAAAAGCTGGACACCCCTGCTAGGCCTAAAAAGCCCAGAATCTGCCTCTGGAAGTGGCCCGGTACCACCCTGGCTCCTGGGAGAACTCCCTGCCCAGCTCAGCTCAGGTCCAGACTACCCGCACCCTCCTCAGGGCTCCAGGTGATGGACGACAGTCACAGAGCCAAAAGATCACAGGGATGCCTGTGTCCAAACGCCCGGCCAGGTCTCGTCATCACCCAGTTGCATGGAGGTGACTGCCCACCGCAGGCATCTCCCCTCAGCTCCCAAACCAAGAGATGAGATTCTCAAGGTCAGGGACAGCCGGCTCTGCCCAATTTCATTAAGACATCCCACCAGACGCTCACTTCCCTGGAGCGGCCCTGACCATGGCCAGCACGCCTGTGAGCCCACCCCCAAGGTCCTGCTGGAGGAGACCTCTCTGAAAAGCAGCGCCCCCTCCCCACCCACATTGGGAGAAGAGAAAACAGAGAGAGGGCTGAGCTGTACACCTGTCTCTAGCCCTCATAGGAAGATGACGCAGGCGTGAACAGACATGACACCTGGGTACTGAAGAAGAGCAGCAGGGGTCGTGTGGCCTGCAAGGGTCTCCCAGACCTTGGATCAAATGACAGAAGAAACAAAAGCTGGAATCATCTGAGATTCTGGCGACACCTTAATCACCAAGAAGCAGGGGCAACACCGTGTCCAGATAGGGGAGGAGTACAGGGCACCTCTGTGGTACCCGGGCACACCTCCATTAGCAACCACGCACGACACCAGACGAGCCCAAAACAAGGCTGTCTGCTGAAACTAAGACATCTCCAAAGGCACTGAGTGGCTGCGGAGATGCCCGGGACAAAGGAAGTTGAACAGAAGAGGTCCCGACCTGAGGCACAGGGGCACGTTGGTCCCTCCTGCTGCACTGCAAAAGGATGACACAGAGACCCTCGCTGCGCCCATCTAGGGGGCGGCTTGTCTTAGGAGGCTCGCCCCCAAGTGGGTATACAGTCACCCTAAGAGGGCGCGCTCGTGTGTGCCTGCCACACACGCAGGGTACGTGGGACACTACGACAGCAAGCGGCGACTCCAGGCAAAGAGAATTTCAGTGTTCTTATTTTTGCAGCATTTTATAAACTTGAAGATTTTCCAAATGAAAGTTGAAACAAAGGTGAAACCTCTGACCCAGTTGCGGTCCCTGTGTGCCCACGGGGGGCAGTTCCACTCTTGACTACGGCTGGACACTGACTCAAAGTGTGTGTTCAATGATGTCTTCCATGTTGGCCCAGGTAACACTGAGGCTGGAGTAGAGATGAGATTGTGTGGCAATTACCCACTGCCAGTATTCGGGAAGACCTGAAATAAATTGTCGCCCCATCTCTGCCAAAATAAGCAAATACAATGAACATAAACAGAAATGGCAAAAACCCACTATGCTGGAGCTCCTCCCGCACACGGAGAGCCTGCTCTGCATCCGGGGGACACTGGGAGGGGGCGCCACGCCAGGAGCAATGGCAAGCACAGCAGATGTGCTGAGTGTGGTGGCACCAGAGCGGTCCCAGCAGAGGAGGCCACCAGGCAGAACGCCCAGGAAGGGGCCTGAGGGCGGCTGGGGCCGACGGTTCATGACCAAGGAGCACGGCCCACAGCACTGCACTTGGACCACTAAACTGAATTCAAGAAATGCAGGAGTCTCTCGGAAGAACCAAATACGTCCGAAGCGCACATTGACACAATGGGGAGACACACAGCCTTCAAGCACCCAGATTTCTTTCCAAGCACTATTTTATTTTCATTCACTTTGGCTCTTCGATCAAAACAAATCTGCTCACCAGATGTCCCATATCCCGCCTCACTGGAAGACACCCTTTCAGGCTGAACCAGGACAGACTGGCAAAGAGACACCCTGTCCGCCCCCCAAATTAGAATCAAGGAAAGCAGCCTCGGGCAAGTAGCTCAGCTGGTCAGAGCACCACCCCAACATGACAAGGTTGCGGGTTCAATCCCCGGACAGAGCACATTCAAGAATCAGCCAATGATGTGTAAATAAGTAGAACAACAAATCAATGTTTCTGTCTCTCTCTCTCCTTTCCCCCTCTCTAAAAGTCAGTAATTTAAAAAAAAATTTTAAATATAAAACAAAACCAAGGAAAGCAATGAGTCATAGGCGGGTGAGAAGTAGATCATTTAAGACAGCACTCAGGACAACACTCACACGGACGGGTTCTCGCCTGCACAGAAGCTCGGGCGCGACATACTCTCCTCAGTGACCAGTAAACAGTGGTCCGGCAGTAACGGAAACACCGATGCTGCGTGTCCACAAAACATCCACTCCACAACCCGCATGTTTTACTTTTCAGTTTGGTTTTTAGGGCCTCTCTCCAGAGTAGCCACTACACAGGACCTTCCCCTGGGGATCCTGGGGCGAGCTGCCTCCCTCAGCTGCGAGGGCTCCATGACTGCCCCACCCACCGTGGGCGTCCACAGCGGCAGACACGAGGCCCTGCTGCTATGTGATGCCCAGAAAAGGGCTTCCACCTGGAGGGGCCGAGCCAGCATGTCTCTCGTATCCCCAGTCCGCAGTGTATCAGAGCCTTCATTAAAGATAACACAGCAAGGGCACCCACCAGCGGCGCCCTCGACGAAATAGAGCTGGCGACCAGATCCTCCATCCTCACCAGTAACTCAAGCAATGACTTCTTTCATAGCATCTGCGCTGAGTTAACAATGTCCAGGTAAATGACCCAAGGGGTCGAGGGGGTCACGCCAGAGTCCAGGTCATGTAGCACATCGGCCTGTCGGTTCATGAGGCCATTCTCCTTCACAGATAAAGACATGCCCCCAAAGTGCCACCGAAGAGAGAAACAGAAGATCTGCTGCTCTGAGGAACTTTGGGGCAATGGGTCAATTATGCCAAAGGAACCAGGAGGCTCCAACTTGATGAGTCCTTCCCCTGACCTGTCCCCTCCCCATGAAGCAGCATCAAACGGATGTGGAACCAGAGAAGCATCCAATCCAAGCAGCGGCTATGTGAGGAAAAGGCTATGTTCCCAACAGAAAAAGCTGTAACGGCACTCACCGACACGTGTGATTTTTTTTCCAGAAAGGCAAAAAAGGGGAAGAAAAGAAATTCTCTCCTCTTTAGACTTGACCTTTCATATCTTCCTCAGTTTTAAGTAAGTTGTTTATGTTGGAAAACAATTTTTACTTTAATGAAAGTAGGTAAGGGAGAAAAGACTGACGCAGATGGACACAGCTCGAGATACTGGGGCTACTCAGGACACACTTAGAAAACCTGGGCGTTTCTGGCCTCACTGAAGGCCACGACCCTCACAGACAGAAGAAGCACCAGTACCGCCAAACGTCCACCAGACCCAAGCCACCCCACCTGGCAAGTGTTCGCAGAACTGCTCCTTCCCGGCCAGAGCAAAGGCTGGCCCCCCAGTCTGGGACCACCAATCCAAGTTCTCTAATGGGTAGGCAAAGCCTCCCAATACCCACATCTTTGTTCCAGTCTCTTACTTAAAAAAGTAAAAAGTAATCTCTGCAACTTAAAAATCTAAATATTTAAAAAGTTAAACACCTCCTCCTCATCCTCTCATTAAGAATAGATTACAGCCCTGGCTGATGTGGCTCAGTGGATTCAGCGTTGTCCTGCAAACCAAAGGTCGCTGGTTTGAGTCCCGGTCAGGGCGCACGCCTGGGTTGCGGGCCAGGCCCCCAGTTCGGGGTGTGCAGGAGGCAACCAGTTGATGTTTCTCTCACAAATGGATGTTTCTCTCCCTCTCTTTCTCCTTCTCCCTCCCCTCTAAAAATAAATAAAATCTAAAAATTTTTTTTAAAAACTACAACTTAAGAGTCAGTTGGTCTTGGTTATCCTTTTTACTTGACAAATATTTAAACCACTCAAATTACGAAAGCACTTTACAGTCCCTGACAGCCCTCCCCGCCCCTCCCCCCGCCGTCCTTCTCACAGCCAGCTCTCCTCTCTGCGGGGAGGAGAACCCCTCCTCTTCTGAGACCTCCAAAATAACTGAGGAATGGCTCCCAGGTCCCTCTTCCAGGACCTACTCCGGAACAGGCTCCGAAAGCTGTTGTAGTTGCTAATCCAGACAGTCCTGCACCAAAGGCTGTGGGGAGCATGCCCAGCTTTACCCCGATCCGCACTCCACAGGGGCCTCCTGCACACACGTAAGGTTAATGCCTCAGCGGCCCAGCGCCTGCCCTGACAACCCAACGCTGGGTGTTGGGTGGGGTGACCCAACGCCACTCACTGCCAGGCGAAGGGCAGCTGGGAGAGCTTCCAAGGTGGTCAGGCGACCCGACAATGTCAGGGTTTCCCAGAGAATCCTGGCAAACCAGGCAGAAAGCCTGAAGCCACAGACACTTGCCCACGAATGCTCTTTATCTCCCCTCCGAACTGTAGTAACAGTTTATTCCTAAATCAGGAAAAGAAAAAACAGGACACGGGCAGGACTGCACCTTCAGAACATAGTGTGGCTGCATCGCCTGCTCGGAAACACTTGGGTCCGAAGCGGGAGTTTCGCTCTCATTCCGACCTGGGCATCTGAGATCCTCGAGCGCATGTGTTTGCCAACGGCGAGGGCTTCCTCCTGCACGGGGCCTGCGGCCCCCAGCACAGCCCTCCTGGAGCCCCCAGCACAGCCCTCCTGGAGCCCCCAGCACAGCCCTCCTGGAGCAGGCGCTCGCGCGGCTGGACACAAGGAAAGCAGCACTTCTGACTTCTGGTTTTCCAATCCATGAGGTCATCTTTTTCCTTTCGTTTACTTCAATTTCAGTAAAGCTGAAATTTTTAGGGCTCTTAAACAGAAGCTCTTGATACAAATCCTGTACTTTTAACTCAGAGGTAGAAATCCAAGTGAAACTGTCCTTTAAGTCAGGCTGACTGATTTGCAAAAGACACCTTGATTCTGACCGTGGCTTTCTCTGGATCAGAGGGATTATGCGCTTCACCCCACCCCCCAACTTTTGCCTGAATTTACTGACTCTACAATGAGTATATACTGCTCCATAAAAGAAAAAAGATTTCATTTTGGGTGACGGGGGAGCCACACTTCTAATTCTTAAATACAAATTAAGTGCTTACCCCTCAAAGAACAAAATCAGTATTCTGACAAGACCAGTATTCTTAAGTGGCAGACCCCAGTATACTTTTACAACCTAACTAGTTAAAATTGTAACACATTAAAACCAAACCGTATCTTTTCGTGTGTTGGAAGGTATGAATTATTATACATTACAGATAAAAAGAAAAGCAATACGAAAAGCTAATACTCAATATATTGAAAATAACTTTTACTTCTCAGTAACAATAAAATCTTAACAGTCTATACCCACTTGATCTGTAGCATAAATACAACTTTATTTATGTGCAACTTTCAACTAACAAGATAATCAATGTAACATCTAACAGGTACCTCATTAACTTTTCTTTCTCATGAGTAGACATCCATTTTCATCTTGACTTCATCAGCTCAACGCTTTACTTCCTTAAGTAAATGTTTTAAAGCTCCATGCCCTATTACAAATAAAGTGTGTCACTTCCTCAAAGCTCAAGGAAGTGTTGGGAGTGGGGATGTCTGTTCTCCCAGACTCGCAGGGAACTCGCTCTGGTGGGAAGCTCATCAAGTAACTTACCTCATATTCAGAACAAGAGCATTTGGAAGGGGTTGGGGGGGACAGGACAGAGCGACTCTGTAACAAGAGCAGGCAAAGAGGATGAAACGAGTTCAGGCACTGGGGTAGAACCGGGATGAGGACCAGCCCCGAAACCTGGGCGAGGCCTGCTCACGGCAGGCACCAGCCGAGCCCGCACCCCATCGCTGCGGACCACTACAGGTTGCAGGGCCTCACACTAGCCAGGCAACATTCTCGTCACAAAGGCGACGGTCAGGAAAACCAGAAAGGCCACCGCGCTGACAGGAGGGAGGCCAGCCCCCGCCACAGCTCCCGCCCGCCCCGCTGTGATCTCCAGCCCGGTGTCTTCTTGCTCAGCCACATCGCTTCACCTTCCAACAAATGACTTCTAAAATCCTACAAGGTTCCCAAATGTTGGTGGGGGAGCAAGGCAAGCAAGAACATTTTATTGTGCCAAAGAAGGCGGCCACACCTGGGTGCTACAGGGCCCCAAACCCCAGTTAACGGCAGTCACCCCGACAGCGTCTGATTTACCACGCGGACAGGAATGGGCATGAAGGAAACCATACATCCTTCCAGGTCTAATAGGCTCAAGTCTTCTGCAATATCCATGCTCCCACAAAGTGGTGAATGCATGAGACCACATTTTAGGAGACCATTAGGAAGTTTCTCCTACAGAAGACACGAGGATGCTCTAACGCAGGTCTGTGGGGACCCTCCTTGGCGACCGCATTCTGAGCTCATCCTGGCAAGTACTTACCTCTGGGGAGGGATATACGGAGCGCACACAGGCGGCAGGGCTGCGCAGGGCTCGCTCAGTGTTTTCTTCGCCTTCTTTGCTTTTTTCCTGACCTTGGATGAGGACCTGACCGTTTTGACCGAGCTGTCTTTTCGACACACACCGTTTTTCATTTCGACATCCCCATAAATGTTCAGAGGCCTCCGGATACAGCCCGGGGGCGTGTGTATGTCACAGTAAGCGGTCTTTCTGACAGAGAAGGTCGTGGCGCCCCCAGTCAGTTCTTTCACAGGCTCCATCTTCATGTAGAGGCCGGCCCTTTGGGCACACGTCACGTGGAAGGCCGTGTAGCAGTTGGCCTTGTGGCACTGGATGCAGGCGCCCACGCCCTTCTGCTTGCAGAGGTAGCATGTCAGCTTCCACCGGGCGGGAGGGATGTTCCTCACGCCGTCGATGGGCTCGATGAACACCGTGTTGGCAAAGCCGACCTCTGGGATCCACAAGGCGCACACCACATGGCCCCAGCGGTCGTCGTCCGTCTTTTTGAAGGCACCTCCCTTGTTGGGGCACAGCACGCAGTCGGCGGGCCGGGCCCGGGACTGCAGGCAGTGTCGGCAGAGCCACTGGCCCTCGGGGATGTAGGGCACCCCGTAGCACTCCTGGTGCACGGCCAGGTTGCACATGTCACAGAAGAGAATGACGTTGCTGTTCTGGCACTCGCCGTCCATGCAGATGCAGCACACGGCGTCCTCGTCGATCAGGGACTGCTGCTCCCCCTGCTTCTGGTTCTCACAGTAGGACTCCTTCTCGAAGCGGTCCATCAGGAACTCGAACACGCTCTGCGACACAGCCGCCACGCAGTCGCCCTTCCGCTTCTCATTGACGATCTCCAGCCAGGCATAGTCCTCCTCGTCCATGTCATACTCTACCTCATTGTCCAGCTCCTCGGCGGACTTCTCGACAAACTTGTAGTACATGGGGGGCCTCCTCGGGGCAGATGGGGGGCTGTACTCCACGATCCGCACCTTGGGTTCTGGAAGAGCGCTGGCCAAGGCTGGTGAGCCATGGGCGCTGGGAAGGGCTTCATTCTTCTTTTTGACTCTGTTGTTTTTGTGACGCTTAGTTCTTAAGCACACAGGTGGCCTCTCACTATTCTCTTTATTGCTGTTGCATTCGCTCATTTCTTGAGCAGTGAGGTCATCTTCTAATATGATCTCCAGGGGATCGAAAATACTGATCCTGTGCAGGCGCCCCTCAATCTCTATCTCCACCATCCTCTGAGCTTGTGCGTAGGTCAGGGTCTCTCGCGCTGGGGAGTGCTTAGTGCTGCATGGGGAGGAAGGGTGCCTTGCTGCAGCGCCTCGATGACATCGTCCTTTCCTCCTCATTTGGTACTGACTCCCTGAAACAGAGGCAGAGGACAAATTAACTCAAGGAAACCACCAAGTACAGGTAGGTTAGCTATCTAGCTACCTAAGGCAGAGCCAGCTAACCCATTCATGCCACAGCAAAACTCCCAGCTAAGATAGCTCTGAGGTTTCCAAAATCACTCATCCCGAGACTCGTGGTATTTCAACAGCCCGTCCCCACCAGGCCATACCTCGCCCGGGACTCCCAGAACCAGATGGCAAGGAGTGGCCTTGAGAGCAGTCCCTCTACTACCCTGTGATTCCCAGTGCTCACCAGACACCTTCCTAGGCAATGCCACCAGGTCACCGAGATGACTGCAACATCCCTCAAGAGTGAGTGCGCCTGCCCTGAGCCCACGCACAGGGTCGGACTCCAGCAGGGATGGGGGTTCTGACCAGCAGGCGAGGGTGCTGTGGCTCCCCTGCTGCTGCCCAGGACAGTGGCCCCAGAGCCCCAGTCCTGGCGGCACCCGAGCTGGGGACAAGAGGCCTCAGCAGTCTGACCACAGCCTGTCCTTCTCCATGAACAAACCCTCTACACCGAGGTTGAGGCAGAGAGCCACCAGCCAAACCAAGAACCAGGAGAGAAGCCCCATACTGATCTAGGGGGACATTCTTCACACCCAGTAGCCCCAACCCAGCTACTGCAGTGCCTCAGCAGCGACCACCACAGAAACCCGCCATAGGCCGGTCAGCCTGCCCCTTCCCCTCGGGGTCACTTCTCAGCTGTTGGCTTCACCACAGTGCCAGGGAGAGCCCCCCTCCTTCTCGAGCACACCCAGACACATACAACATGTCAGAGATGGCATCTCGGCTCTCACGCCACAGTGAGGACAGGGCCATCCCCAAGAGCCCCATACGGCCTGCAGAGCCCCCACTATGGGCCTACCAGCAAGGGTCAGATACCTGAAATCTTGGCCAAAGGTTCATAATTTGCTCTTTTCAGTTTCCACTGTCCATCGCCAACTGAGTCTATTTTCACGTGAAACGCCCGACCCCAGACCACTGCCGGCCAAACAAGGCGCCTGTTACTCGAGGGACTGACAACAAAGACCTCTCCTGGACCTAAGGCCACGTCCCCGTGAACCACCACTTTACTGACAGAAAGCAAAGTGACGTGAGAGAGACTGGCTTACCAACAGACATTCCATGTTGGAGCCCAAGGCCCACAGCTACACGCCAAACAGGGTTGAAAGCCCAGTGTCAAGCGCCCGTGGAAGCCTGAAACTACAGCCTCACAGCCCCGTGTGGTCTTTGGGAAAGGTGTTCAAAGAACAGGAATCACTTCCTAAGTCCCGAAGGGAAATCCCAGCAGCCCCAAAATGCACTTTTTAAGGCAGACACTTCAGACTGTGGTTCTTTTTTATCTTTTGTCAAATGACAATCCACACTTTGACAGGAGCTCCTTGTGAAGTGAAGCACGGCACACCCCGCAGTCGGCCAGACCCCGACTCACCTGCACTCAGGGGACGCCCTGTGAACCCAGGAGCCCGGCCCCCGACTTCCGGGAATGAACGGTCAACAAAGCCACCGCCCAGCTGGCCCTGGCCCTGTAGTCCTTTCTGAGGGGAGCTGGGCGTGTCCCCCAGGTGTCAGTGACACAGCCTGCAGAGGGGATCCTAATGCACCCAGAGACAAGTGCACGTGTCATTACTGAGGTGGGGCAGAAACAACAGTTGGTTACTCAACAGATTAAAAGCAAACATGTAATTTTCTCCTCTACAGCAAAGTACCAAGCAG
>PVJD01012758.1:0-37917 GCA_004026545.1 Mormoops blainvillei | reverse complement strand
ACCCAGCAATTCCACTTCTGGGTATACATCCAAAGAAACCCAAACACTAATTCAAAAAAATATATGCATCCCTTGTTTATTGCAGCATTAATTACAATAGCCAAACTACAGAAGCAACTCAAGCGCTCTTCAATAGACAGGTGGTCCATATATACAATGGAATATTAGCCACAAAAAATAAAATCTTACTATATTTGTGGCAGCATGGATGAACCTAAAGGATATTATGCTGAGTGAAATAAGCCAAAAACAAATACCATAAGATTTCATTTACATGTGTAATCTAAAGAACAAAACAAACAACCAACCAAAATAAAAACAGACATAGGTACAAAGAACAGACTGGTGGGTGACAGAGGGGAGAGTGAATAGGGGGCTAGGTGAAAAAGTTGAAGGGATTGAAAAGTACTCATTTGTAGTCACAAAGTAGTCATGGGGATGCAAAGTAGAGCACAGGGAATATAGGCAACAATATTGTAATAACTACGTATGGTGCTAACTGTGCACTTGAAATATCGGGGGGGGGTGAAATTTTTGTAAAGTATGTGATTGTTTAACCATTATGCTGTACACCTGAAACTAATATAAACTAATGTTGAATGCAAACTGTAATTTAAAAAAAACAACAAGATAACTTAGATCAGTCTGATTCCAGTCCATGCTCTTGCCACCAGCAAGATGGAGAACTTAAATTTTTTTTTAAAAAATTGAATTTGACTCAATAAATAATGAGATTCACTTAACAAAAGTTTTATATCTGGGATAAGATAACACTTCTAGCCTTTCCCTGGTCCCCACTTTCCTCTCAGCAGCAGGCACGTGCATTTCTGCATGTGGGCTGGAAACGCCTGTGGGGCTAGTATCACCACACCCCCGCATTACTCAGTCACATTTTTAAACAATCAGACCAGATTTTTAGACACACTGGTCCCAGAAAGACAGAGCAAACATCTATCCCCTGGCTGGACTAAACTGGAAGATCGAGGATTCATGCTGGTGAGTGCGTTCCTTCTACAGGGGCACACAGTGCAGTTAGCGTCTTTTTTCCCCAAGTGGGACATGTGACTGAGAGGTCAGGGAGGCCCCTCTCATCTTTTTCTCATAGAGTATGTAAGAAAACCTTCGTGCTCCTTGTCTTTGCTTCCCTCTTCCATTTGTCTCTCCTCCTCTCACCTTCCCATCCCTTCTCCAGCCCCGCCCATCATCACCTTCTATGGCTCTACTGTGATCTCTCTCTGGCTCATTCATGTCACTCTCTATCTTCTTTTTCTTACAATTTGGTAAAGTTCTGCTTTAAATACATGGTTCAGGGCTCTTTGCTCAAATTCAGGAACACTGGGAGGGAATCAAGGACTCCAAGGCTGAACTATCCCTGATATTATAGAAACACAAAACCAAAGAGCAACTGCAACTTGGATCAGCCTGAACTCAGCAGAGGATGGACAGTGTGAGGCTGAGGGAAGGTCTCTGGACAGCCTCAGAGACTGGGTTGGACACATGGCTCAGCCACTAGCATGCTGTGTGAGACAAGCTGATCACACACTACCTCTAGGTCCTAGATTTCTTATTTTTGAAATGGAAGGGTTGCCTAGACAACACCTAAGGTAATTTCCCATGAAAGCCAGAAACTCCTATAGATTGTATGTATATATAACAATGCTTTCTATCAACTCACTGAAGCCTGGGCCCATTTTTGGTTGTCATTATCACAGGAACTGGGCAAAACTGTGTCCTCTACCTGTACCTATCTTTGTCCTAAAACACAACAGCAAATCAGGACTGTGCTCAGGTCCTCTGTCAGACACTAAGCACCTGAGGAATGGGATTTTTGTCTTACTAGCCTTTGACTCCCCAGCACACATTGCCTGGCATATGTCAGATACTTAAAAATAGCTTTATATACATATTGAATGAATGAATTTAAAAAACTGAATGAATGACAACAACTGCTGTATCTTCTTGACTCCTACACCACATAAAATAACTGTATTCAGGCTTAATCATATTTGTGCCATCATTGCGTCTGTCATTTCTCATAAATCTCTGAAGGATGGCAAAGTTATCCTATTTCTCTTTTATTCCCTATCATCTGGCATAGTACTATAAAATACACTCGATAAATGCTTATTTAAAAATAAAATAGTGAATATTTCTCATTGGTAGAGACTACCCAGGGCTCCTCAGAGCCTGAGAGACTAAGGTATCAGGCAGGTATATGGGCGCAGCGAAGAATCTATTAGTCACCAATATGAAAGCACTGTATTTCAGCACTTAGGAGTTGATAAGGTCAGCCCACAGTCTAACAGCTGAATATCAGCTCTGCATACATCATGACCTACTAATCCTTGCTTAAGGTATTTTCTGTGAGTGATTTCACCTATTTTTTTATGGCTTGACTATTACCTATATGCTAATGATTCCTTAATCTAAATCTTCAGCCCAGACAGGTTTCTGAAATGCAGGACTTATAACCAGCTTAATAGTAGGCACCTGCACTAGGATGTCGACGTGGTAGTTAAGGATGGTGGTTCTAAAACCAGGCTGTCATAAAACCTTGAACAAGTTACATGTCTGATTCATTATTTATAAAATACAGATGCAATAACCCTTGCCTCCTAAGAGTGTTATAAGTAAAAAATTAAAGAATACATGTAAATTAATTAGAAGAGTGCCTGGAAAATACAAAGCACCCATGTTAATTATTATCTTAATCTCAAATTCAATGTGTGAAAACTGTATCAATCATCTTCCTCCACCCCCAAATCTGCCCTATACCTTGTAGTTTACCATCTCAGTAAATCACTCAATTAGGTACAAACCTAGGAACCACCTTCAAGACCCCATTTCCACAAATAATAAAAAAAGTCCTGCTCACTGGAATATGTATATGTGTGTATATATATATATATATATATATATATATATATATATATAAATATTTGTAAAAATCCATCTACTGCATTCTTTAGATTTGTGCATATTCCTGTATGTAAATTTTATTTTCCTCCATTAAAAGTGACTACAAACAAACAAACAAACAAAAAGTCTTGCTGTTTTAAACCCTTAAATAGGGTTTTGATTCTATATCTTTTTTTCTGTCTTTTATAACAGAGTTCTACCTCTGACCCTCACCATTTCCTACTTGGATCAAAACAGTAGCTCTCCTTCTGTGTGTGTGTCTCTCTCTCTGACTCTCTCTGTCTCTCTCCACTGCAATTTTTTCTTTACCTCTGTCAAAAGCTAAATAATTCCCCTCTCCCAAGTATATTTATGCCCTAGTCTCTGGGACCTATAAACTTTGCTTTATATGGGAAAAGGGACTTGCCAATGGTAATTAAGTTAAGGATTTTGGGATGTGGAAATTATTCTGAATTATCCAAGAAGATCCTAAAGGTGATCACATAAGAAAGAGCCAGATAGAGTTTTTAATACAAAACATGAGAAAGCAATGTGACTATAGGTATAGAAACTAGATGATGAGGCCACAAACCAAGGAGTGCCAGCAGAAGCTAGAAGAGATTAAGGAATAGATTATTCTCTGGAGGTTTTTCCAGAAAGAGCCAGCCCTGCTGGCATCACAATTTTAGCCCCATAATACTCATAGCAGACTTCTGGCCTCCAGAATAATATGACAATAAATTTTATTGTTTTAAGCCACTAAATTTAAGGTAATTTTTTATAGCAGCAACGGGAAACTAATACAATCTCCTTCATCAAAAATGCCTCCTTCCCCAATGAATCATTCCTATCAAATGTCTTGATATTACAATACCTAAAATAAATATAGAAACTAAACTTTCTGAAGCACAGGGCCTATTCCTGTGATAGTCCCTTTCCTCTACTACATTAAGAGAAAAAAATATTAAAAGATTTAGCTGACTCTACCATCTTATCTCAAATTTCCTCTTTACCCACTTCTATTGGGCTTTTACCCCCATCCATGGAAATAGCTTTTATCAAGGTCATCAATGACTTTCATCTTAGACCTTATTCCCCTGACCTCTCAAAAGCATTTAACATGGTTACTACACCTTCCTTTTTGACACACTTCCTTCTCCAGGCTTCAGGGATTCCAAATGTGTTTCATTCCCTATTTCCTCCTCCCTGGATGCTTCATTTTGATCTCTGTAACCTCTCTTTTAGATATTTGAATGTCGCTTACCTCCAGGGTCCTTCTTTCCCCTCTACATCATCCTTTCTCCCTAGCCAAGCTTACCAGTCCCATGCCTTTAAGTACTATGCAGAGATGATGCTCTAATCAATATCTCCAAAATGGACCTCTCCCTTAGTCTGCTCCACTTTAGTCTACTTACTATCTTCACTGACCTACCTAGATGGTATTACAAATTAAATATGAACCACAGTCTGCCTATGTTACAAACTTTGACCATACCAAAATATGACACCATCATCAACCTATTTGCTCAGGTCAAAATCCTAGAAATCATCTGCATTAATTTTCAGTCTCTTCATAACAAATTATCACAAAGCTCAGCAGCTTAAAACAATGCCCATTTGCTACTTCACAGTTTCCATGGGTCATGAGTTGGGTTTGAGTTAGCTCGGTCCTTTGTTCAAGGTTTCAAAAGGCTGCAATCAAAGTGTCAGCCATGCTGCAGTTCTCGTCTGGAGTGCAGGGTCCTCTTCCAAGTTGTTAGCAGAATTCAACTTTTTGCAGCTGTAGGACTGAAGTCCCCATTTTCTTACTGGCTAGCAGCCTGGGATCACGCCCGGCTTCCAGGCCCATGGCCCACACAAGCAGTTTGCCACATGTTCTTTTCTAGACCAGCAGGAGCACACCTGCTGCTGCTTCTTGTTTCTTTTAAGAACTTACCTGATTAAGTCAGGCCCATCCAGGAAAACCTCTCTTTTATTACATAAGGTAATATAATCACAAAAGTGATATCCCATATTTACAGGTTCTGCCCACACTAAAGAGAAAAGGATTATACAAGGCACAAACACCAAGGATACATCTAATAAACCTACCTACTATATCATCCTTGAGTTTTCGCTTTCCTTCAATAATCCCAGTTGGCTATTCCACTAATATAAGCTTTGAATATGACCACTGCTCATCACCTTTCTTGCTAAGACCTTAGTCCAAGTCACCATCTTCTTCAGACCATTGTAACAGTCTCTTAACTCTTACCACTGCTTTCTTCCTGGTAATCCCTATTCTCCATCCTCATCCAGGAGACACAGTGATCCTCCTAAAGCTCAGTGAGATAATGTCATTTCTGTGCTTAAATGTTAAAATCCACTAATTGCTTTTTTTTTAAATAAATGAGATGAGGTATGCAAAGCAATCTGCCCACAATGTGAGTGATGCTCAATATATACTAATTGCCAATTTAATTAATCATGTTGTCTTGTTTATTTTTTGTCGTTCAAGTACAGTGGTCTCCATTTTCCCACCACCGCCTTCCCCTGCCCCACCTACCCCCACCTCCCACCCTCCTTTGGCTTTGTTCTTAGGTCCTTTATGCTTCTAACAGAGGAAAATAATTTAAGTACATAGATAAGTATAACAACAAGACAAAGTAAAGTATCCTAAGTATTGTTGAAAGTTGAAAGTTAGGTAGCAATAGATCTTTAGAGAAAACCAAAAACGACCTTGGAAGGGAAATGACATTTTAGAGTAACTTCAAAAATAGGCAGGGTTTTGATGGAGAGATATGAGATAGATCGGTGAAGACGGTGGTATTGCTGATATAATAGACAGTGGTGATAACAATGGCATTATTCTCAACTACTTGCATACCTAGAAAAGTTATTTTTTAGCACAGGGCAAAGTAGTGACTGAAAGGAGTAAGAAGCAGCAAAAAAATGAGAATCTTAGAGTTACAAAATAATCAGAAAAGTGATTTTCGTATCCTCATTATTTATATAAATTTTCATATGCAAAATGAATCTCCTAGAATCCCTCCCAATCAACCCAACACATACAACTAGTGGAAGCATAAATGTCTTCAATTCTCTTTTAAATTTTCATTCACTATCACTGTTCATAATGCACTTACTTTTCTGGTAAGCACTATACTATTATCTGTGTCTGGCAGTTTTTGTTTTTCTTGTTTGTTCATTTGTTGCTTTCAGTTTTATATCCCACATACGAATGAAATCATACGGTTCTTAACATTTTCTATCTGACTTTTTTCACTTAGCATGATATTCCCATGATCGTCCATGTTGTTTCAAAAGGCAGTATTTCACGTTTTCTTATGGCCAAGTAATCTTCCGCTGTATGTATGTACCACATCTTCTTCATCTGATCCTCTATCGCAGGGCCCTTTGGTTGTTTCCAAGTCTCGGTTGGCATGAATAATGTTGCAATGAACGTAGGGATGCATATATCTTTGTGAAACCCCTCTTCTAGGTATCTACCCCAAAAATTTGAAAACATTTATTTGCAACGATCACTTTTTCTTATGATGGTGATTACTATATCTCTAAAGAGCATGCTTTTACCACTCTTCCATAAGTTTATTAATATTAGGTCCATTAGTTTCATTACTTTATCAATATCAATATTATTATCAGTATAATTCATTGCTATTCCACAATAATAGGCAAGTTTTTTGCTCAGTTATGTCTCCTTTCACTTCCCCACCATCCTCTTCCAGATAGATTTATAGCAGCATTTTTAGTTTATATGCACGTTACATTTGAATTTCATTTTTTAGACTTTTTGATTTGGTCCATTCTTAGGGGCTATATCTCAAAACAGCCCCAAATATTTTTACATTTACATGGTCAAGTTGAAAATTTTTACTCTCTTAGAATCATAATGAATACCTTTCAACTTTTATTTATACTTTATTTCTGAAAGTTGAAAGTCAATCGCTTATACAATTTTATGTATGTAAATTTCAGTCATAATGAAATCAAGTAGAATTCAATTATATTTTCTGTTTTTACTTTTGCTTTCATGAAAATTTCCCATTACCATATTTTTCACATTGTGCATCTTCATCACATCCTCATGTTCTTCCAATACCTCAAATATCCTGTCAAGTTAATGGACTCCTCTATTCACCCATTTATTTCCTAATTTCCTTCTGGAGCTTTCCTAAGAAAGGGTACAGAGGTGGTAAACTTTCTCAGTTGTTACCTTCTGGAAATAACTTCAGTCACTTCTCCAACTTGAAAGGTAGGTGGTTCTAGGTTGAAAATCTTTTTACGTTATTATTTTTTGAAACAATTATGAAATCGTCTTCTGTTACTGATGATGAGCCTGATGCCCACCTGATTATCATTCTTTCATCAGTGGTCTGCTTCGACCGCCCACGCCTGCCCCAGATGATAGCAGGGTTTGTGTGTTTGCTGTTCTAAAATGTGTAGTGATGCAGAGCGTTTTACCCTGTTTCTTATGCTGGAAACTTCGCAGGTCTTTTTGCTATGGAAACTAGTGTCCCTTAGCTCTGTCACTGGTGATGGCGAAGTGTCACAGTCCTTGCCTCAGACCGATCTACTTAGTTATAAAATATGCCCCCAAACCTTTCATTCTGACCCTCCAACCTTGATCATTAGCTGGACACTAACCTTATTCTTAACCCAACCTTAATCGCCATCAGCCTGACCCTCTCATGTTGTTCTAAGCACTGATTATCACATGGCCTATCATGAGAGGTGAAGTGGGAGATTCAGGAATAATCTATGAACAGCCTGGATATATGAGGGGGCTGATGAACAGGATGTTCAATATATTGGAGTGATAAGGAAGAAACATTTGACTGCTTTAAACCACCATTTCTAGCAAAAAAATAAAAACTCTCATCCTTAGGGAAGTCTGTTTTGTAAAAATTCTTTTACTGTTTAACTCAGATTTCCTTTCTCAATAAATTTGAAAATATGGAAATGAAGAAAACTTAATTATTGAGAGCCATCACACCCCTCTCCACTCTCACCATACCCCCAAGGCAGCCAATGTGCTATGACTGAGATCTCTGTGTAAATAACACCCCATTTATCAGCAATACCAGTCACCTTGACCCATGTGCATCTTTTGATCACTATTCTTTTTGTGTTATTTTTGTACACTATCCCTCTTAGCTCAAAGACTGGTACTTTCATTTCCTGATCATTCACATAACTTGAGTCACACCTGGGAAATAGACACTAATGTTGAACATATTGATGTAAAGCTGTTGGCACCAAACTAGTAAATGCGGGTGGAAAGAGGCAACACTGAAGTTCTGACTCATGTTTTAATAGTCGTAAAAATAATAAATGTTGTTTTTCCTCCAAAGCTGGACCTCCCACTGATAAAGCTTCAAAAAAGACAAAGAAAAGGAAGCAAGAGAAGGAAGCAGGACAAGATGAAGATGAAGATAATAATAAATTGTCGATGGTTTGTAATCACCCCTTGGGCAGATACTTTTGCCCCGGAAGAGAGGGGGTGTCCGAGCATTGAATGCACAAAATCTCAGAGGCTCACTGGCTTCCATTTCCTGTGGTCGAGCATAGTCAATCCCTGTTAGCAACAATGTGTCTCCAAGGTGTCTTGGAGAAGAGCAAAATCCCCCAAAAGCCTGGCTATGACTCTGTCACTTCTGTGTGACCACAGGCATATTGCTTGATTTTTATGAGTCATTCTTTTCCAAAATGGGAAAACAATGGAGCATTATGGAAATTGACAGTTATTAAATAAGAACCAATTCATTTTCCTTTCAGTTTCCCTCCCTAGCTTCATTTTCTTCTTCTGCCAATACATACTAGATTCCTTTGTTTTCTATACTTACCCTACTTTTGTACATCTTATACTTTTCTATGCTCATTATCTAGGATACTCCACCCACATACTCTTTTGTCTGAGAAAATCCTATTCATTCAATAATATAACGTGTGCAAAGTGATGAACACTAGAACTACTTTTTGATGATTGTCTTTCTATTTCTTTTTAAATTATTTTCTCCTCCTATCCCCCTTCCATGAATTTATGTTACATCAGTTTGGTAAAGCCTTTTCTCACTTTGTATTCCAAAAATATCTGATCACTTCTTCAAACATGTTGTCAATGCATTTTGAACTTGCCACCATTTACCTATGTCCTCAGACTTACATCATAGTACAATATGATTAACTACTTATCTATGTCTCTCATAGTTAAGTTTTAAGCTCTTCAGTGTAGGAGCCTATGTTATATTTCATCTCTTGGTCATCCCATTACCTAAAACTTAGAAAGATTCTATTTATTTTTGGAAAACTAATTAATATATTCATGCATTCATAACTGATAAACTTAATCAAGTCTGTTACAGAGAGACAATAGTCATTATCATTGTCTCTGTTTCTTTCTAGAAACTTAGAAATTCTTTAACAATAAGAAAACACCCAGTGAATCATCTGCTTCTTGTTCCAGAGATCTTCAGTCAAGCAATGATAAGGAAGTAACAACTGAAAATCAATGCTTTTTTTACTTTACCAGGCAGCTTAATCTGGAAAGTTATTATCACAAGAAAATGACCAAAGCCAATACTCTTTTGATAAAAAAGACCTCCCTCCATGACACTCAACCAAGAGCTGGGGGGGAGCTACCATTTTGTTTTCTAGAGAAACTTTTAGTACTAGATTATTGTTTTTGATACCTAGTTTACAGAGGCAATAGATACTGTGCCCCACACACTGAGAAACACATAACTAGAAAAAACATTTGAGGACTTTTTCATTATCAAGAAAACACAATCAACTGCAATACAAACTTGTATCCACCCAATGGATATACAAATGGCAATTTTTCACTGTGCAGATGACTTTACCAGACAGTATATTTTAACCAAACTTTCCATTTGTCAATTCGTTCTCCCACTTTAGGTGCCCGATCCTTGTAGTTTCAAAATTGAATTTCCTCTTTGGTCTCTCAGGCAAATCCAGAGAAGCTGGAGAGGTTGAAAAAAGAGGATGGGAGAAAGAAATTAAGTATTATAAAAACCAGCTGATCAGCTGGCAACCTACACACATGGTATCTTTCGTAAGAGTTGGAAATTATGTCTCTGCTTCTGAATCACAGATTTTAAATCACTCCTGAGTAAAGGCAAACATGACCATTTTTTCCACCATCGTGCTAGGGAAGACAACAATAGATGTCTAACGATGGAAGGTATGGTGGAAATCTGCTGGTTTTGCCCAAGTGGAAGAGCTGAGGACAGGTTTGAAAACTGTATTGCCTTCACCAATCTCCGTGGAAATGCTGAAATGCATGAAAGAGACAGGTTAGGTTCCTCCAGGAGGTTTCCTCAGTCACTGTCATCCTCCTGTCAACTTCTGATTTTGACAAAATGAATAATTTTTTTCTATGTGTGTTTTGGAATTCATACAAGCCTCTCATCTGCTTATTTGAAAATGTAGAAAATATGATGAATGAGCATTTTGTTCATGAAGTGAGAACTGGGATCAAGGATTTCAATAAGGTAGAATTAGCTGATAAAATTACAGTGGCATTAACACAGTTGCTGAAGAAGTCTGGATTTCCTCAGAGTTTGAATGACTGGGCCAAAATTGCTAATTATGAATTCATTATTGACAAGTACCAAAGAGCCTGCCAAGAATCAGAAAAAAATACTAATGCCCTTATGGACAGTTTGAGAAAAGTGAAATTATCAGAGATGAAGGGACAGCTACTGCCACTTCAGGGAGGCGTATGGCCTGACTGCTGCAAGAAGGATGGGAAACTCCATCAGCTGAGAGAAGAAGGAAATGGTAGCACTGAAGAACACAAGAATGAGACTGAGAAGGAAAAGCAGAAAATAAGGTTGTGAGCAGTATCACAAATATGTTAACCTTAGTGACCTGATAAAGTCCTTCCTTAAAAGTCTTCAGTCACACCCAGACACCCATGCTGAGCAATACTTTCTGCAGGGGCTGAATATGGTAATGGACCAACTAACCACCAGAGAGTTAGAAAAGCTCTGCTAGAGGCAGTTTCCTGTTGGCTCAGGTACTAACAGAGAAGGAGAAGCAATCAAAGAGAGACTCCCTCAGCCACTGGGAGGCTGAGCTAGATGCCGTTACCAAAGAGATCAGTGACTCCACCCTGGGAATTGAGCATCTCCTGAGAGAAGCTGGCCAGATCTATGAAGCTCTGGAAGAAGCTCCCTCCCTAGCAGATACACTGTTACTCTTCCTTCCCCCAAATAGCTGCTGACCTGATGATTTCTGGGACTCCCATGGAGCTGATGGATGGGGATGCATTTTATGTGCCCCTAAGTGGGTGGCAGCTGTTTTTGAGTTTCTCTGAGAAACTTGGAGATAAACGGGTATTTGTTCTCTCTGTCCTCGGACTGCTGGGCTCAGGAAAGTCCACTCTGCTAAATGCAATGTTTGGGCTGCAGTTCAGTTTCAGTGCTGGGAGGTATACCCCAGGGGCCTACATGCAGCTCCTGAAGGTGGAAGAGATGCTTAGGGAAGAGTTAGGATTTGATTTTCTGCTTGTTGTGGACACAGAAGGACTTTGGGCCTCAGAACTCATTAGAAAGCACAGAATGAGGAAAATGAGTTGGCAACCTCTGTCACTCGGCTTGGAAATGTAACTCTAATCAATATTTTTGGGAAGGATCTCTCAGAAATACAATATATTCTGTAAATAGCGATCCGTGCCTTTCTCAGGATGAAGCAACTGAGTATCTTCCTAAGATGCCTGTTTGTTCATTAGAACGTAGAAGAAATTATAGATACAAATCGAAGCAAAGAAAGGCGAAGGGGGCTGCAAGGGAGGCTGGATGAAATGACAGCTGCTGCAGCCAAACATGAACAGGGCCCAGGTGCAGCTCACTTCGGTGAGGTCATTACGTTTGATGTCAAGACCCACAGCCATTACTTTGCTCACCTCTGGGAAGGTTCTCCCCAGGGGCCCCTCCCAATCCCTGCTGTAGCCACAATGTTCAGGGGCTGAAAAGAAGGATTCTTAAACAGGCCAGAGAGGAATCCAGGGCAAGTATTTTGAAGATACCAGAACTTAAAGTCCGAATACGGGACTTACAGAATGAACACTTCATTTTCCAGTTCAAGAGCACCCAGGAGGTCATGGCTAAGAATCATCGGGAGCCCACGGACAACAGCTGGGCCTGGGAGCTGAGAAGCCCTGTGCTGGACCTGCAGCATCAGCTGAGCAGCCAGATTCGGAATGGAGAAGCTGAGGAGGTCGAGAAAAGCCAGAGCAGTAATTGCGTGGTGGAAACACATGAAGCCATTAAGCAAGACTTGAGAGGCATTTTCGAGAAGACAAAGATAGAGATATCTAGCTCGATGGAAAGGGAATTTGAAGGTGATTTCAAGAATCTTAAAGAGGAGCTTATCGTAGAAACTATGAGGAAACGTGAGGATTTAATTAGTGGAAAGAAAATACAAGATCTTTGGAAAGAGTAAAAAGTAAAACTTGAACACAAGTTCTTAGGAAATGTCAGAGGGATGGCTGTGTCCCGGTGTGGGGAAGAGCTACGTGATAAGGAGCTGAGAGGTCTGCTCAACGGAACCTGGTCAGACATTTCCATTCTGTTGCCTCCCACATGACCACCTGCTGAGGGTCCTGATAGCCATATTGAGCTAGAGACCATTCTCCTGGAGCACTTTAAACAGCATCCCAATATTGAGAACAAAATTAGGTATCGTGGTACAAAGAAAACATTTTGTATCAATTATTCTAAACACGTTATCACCTCTCAGAAGTTCCAAGTATATGGACCCTCTGTGGAAGAGTTCGAAGAAGATATCATAAACAAGACAACAGCTCAAATTATAAAACGGGCTAAAGAAATCAGACACAAAGGAGAACAGCAGAATGAGGGTTATAGTTCTAGTTACTTTCAGGAAATTCTTCAAGTGATCCACAGTGAGGCTGAGGCTGCATCTCAAGGAGCCAGAGTCATGCTGACAAGGAGGTATAAACTAGGACTTGCCCTAGATCCCTTCCAAGAGGCAGCAAACAGTTTTTAAAAGATGTACATTACATTCAAGAAAGCAAACAACCTGTCCTGTACCTAGAAAGTAAGAGAGAGGAACGTTTTCTCAATTCTAAGTTGTCCTACAAAAACCATCTGCATTAACTGATTTCCTTTGGTGCAAAGAGTTTCTGCTACCTTGTACCATAAATTGGAGTAAATACTTAAAAAGCTTGTCAGAGTTCTGGCCGGGTGGTTCAGTTGGTTGAAGTGTCATCCCATGCACCAAAAGGTTGTAGCTTTGATCCCTGGTCTATGGGTTCAATTCCTAGTCAGGGCATGTACGGGAGGCAACCGATGGATGTTTCCCTTCCTCTCTCTAAAATCAATATGTAACCTTGGGTGAGGATTGAAAAAAGAAAAAGCTTCTCAGATCTTCATCTAGCTTTTCTCTTCCTCTCTTGCATTGCTTTCAATAATGAGCATTTTTTGTAACCCAGATAACTAAACTTGTATGTGTTTATATTCCCTCTGAGAGTTTTAGAATTCGTATGTGCTGGTATAAACCAATTTCCAAACTAATGCTTTGGGGGAAAGTTTAAGTCAAATATTTGTTAGAAATCACACAAAACATATAATTCACTTTTTAGATGATCTCGAGTAATACAAAATTACACAGCAAAGAAAAATAAGAAAAATTTAAAAACCAAGAATATATTTGGACTTTGCTTCTCCCTCTTTCTCTTCCTTTCTTCCTTCTTTGATATATTCCCTCCTATATTGTTTAATTATCAGTTGAGTCCCTGCTGTTGGTCAGGAATTTTGTTGAGTGTTGGGCACGTAGACCAACAGAAGACAGGGCCTCTGGGTGTTACTCAGATGAGTGGTCTTTTTATATTGGCCCTTGGGTAGTATATTACTACCTAATATGCCACCCCGGTAGTATATTACCGGGGACCCATCCGTGCAAAATCCCGCTGGTGCCAAATTCAAACTTTTAACCTTCCCAGTAGTTTTTGACGACCCCAAATAAGCACATAGAGTGCTTCCCTGCATTGCACACTTTGCAAAACTGACCCCATAGAAAGATGAACTCTGGAGCCATAGAGACCGCAAGCTGTGGCTGTCCTTTCAAGCTGATTCAGAGACTCTCCCCAGGACTGCAGGCCCCTCTCCGACCACCTGGGAGTCCCCTTGCTCATTTCCCAGTGTGAGTGGCTGCGATCTCTGGATGGTCTCACGCTGGGAGGGACTTGCCCCCATTTTCACAGGGCAAACCGGTCAGTCACCCAAATGCAGCTAATGTTCTACTGCCCTCTTGTGGTTTCGCCTTTCACCTTGATCGGCCCTCGAATCCTTCAAACCTCCTGTTCTGGCGCACACATTTTGTTCAAGCGCTGCTTGAGAGGAAGAAGTGAATATTATTGTCTACCACAAATTATAAGATTTGCTATCATTGAAGTAATTAAAGAAAATATGGGAGCCAGAGGGAGTGAGGCTTAGCTTAGCTTAGGTTGAGAAAAACTATCGGGAAATGCTTTTAAGATACGGGAAATGAAGCCCAAACCAAATCTAGATCAATGAGAGCTGTCTACCAAAGGGGAAAATATTCAAGCAGGAGAAAGGGCTTGACCACACTGAGGTATCAGAAGTCCTCTGATATGGTTAGAGCACAAGCTGTATATGGGGCCTGGTGGGAGACTCAATTAGACAGGAAGGCAGGCACCATGTTATCTAGGTCTCGTTGACTCTCAAAAAGATACTTGATTTTACCCGGGGTGGGAATTTCTAAAGACGCATATTGTGCTGGACAATTTCTTTTTGTCCCTTCAGTGTCACTCTCCCCTTTCTACACTTGGATCGAATCCCATGAAGCTAACCTTAGTGGTTTGAGTCACCCAGGCCTCCCTGCCTTCTGACCACAGGTTGAGTGGGGGCAACGGGTTAGGGTTCTGCAGGTGACTGGCAGGGAAGAGGGCTTTGGAGAGGATCAGAATATTTGTCCTCCGAGTTCCCTGTTTGGCACACACTCAGGTTAGCAGGGACCCTTTCCCACAAAGACAGGTATCTGAGAGTTTTCCGTCCTGCCCCAGCTAGCCCAGGGCACTTCCCCACCCCTTTGACCCTGCCTCTCTAAGTAGTCCTCTCACTAAACTTGTTTTATTACCCCCTTCGAATGTGCCATATTTTGGCAAGTAGCTCGAGTACATTCTACTTCACAGCTGGATAGCATCCTTTGAAGGGAAGCCACTCTCTGGGTCGCTATTGTCAGCTCTGCCCAACACCTTTTGAAATAAATTTGGCACGTGGGGGATCAAATGGCTATTTCCCTTGCAATAGATGCTGATGAATAAAAGGGCTTATTTCTTCCTATTCAGAACCTTCAGTGAGTTGAAGATTTTGCACAAGTATAGATAGAGGAGAAAATCCCCAATCTGTTAATTTGCTTAAAGACAGGGGCACAAACACATGCCCTGAATACGAGACTAGTAAGTGGAATACTTCTGAGGCTGATAACCTTGAGAACGCAAGCAAGTTTTGGTTGGTTGTATGAAAATACTAAGGTCTTCCTTACTGTGATGCTTTTCCCCTGGGTAATGATCGATGGTGTTATAACAAGGCTCCAGCTGCTTGTGCTCCGTATGTGATCTTATTGTTAAATTGAGGTAGCATAGTGAGCAGCTAGGACAATTCCTGGGCAAGTAGAAGAGGGAAACTGAGGCAGGCAGCTGAACACAGTGGCCAAGCAATTAACAGCCAGTGCCGATGGTCACCAGGGCAGAAGGAATGGAAGGCACTGAGGGCCTGGCAGGGGCAAAACTGGGAAAACAAGGACCTCACCCCCAGGGTAACCTCTCCTTCCCTGGCCTTTTCCCCCCTGGAGATAACACCCAGGCCTCAGCTGTGTTTCAGTTCCAGGCCCAGAGAAGTAACAAGTCCAGGTGGGCGACTCTTGAACCAACTGCAATGACTAGAGACCCCCTGCCCTGGCACGGCCCAATCAGAGGAGACCATGACCCTGCTAGAGCACACCTGGGAAACCGACGAATATTCTACTATAATCCTCCCCTGAGATCTCCAATAAGGTCCCCACTTACATGAAAGAAAGAAATGCTTAAAAAACAAAGAACCCAGCATGTGAGTGCCCTCCCTCTGGGGAGCAGCTGGCACAGTTTCCTCTCCTTTCTCCAAACCCCAATCTTCTCAGGCCTGGACGAGACCTCGCCCTGGCTAGTCCCTTTCCTGGACCTGCTAAGGCCCCTTGCTCCCTGTCCAGCCTGGTTCTTTGGGCAGTTGTTCCTGGCTGGGCTCTGCCCCGCCATGTTGCTACTTTGACTTCTGCTGTGCATGCCTCAGGGGTTCCGCTGCCTCCCTGTCTGGTTTCTGCTGAGATCGTGTCAAGCGGAGGGGATTCCTCTCCACCTCCCTTTCTGATGGCCCTGGTGCCTGGACTGCATTAGGCCCCAGGAAGACATTTCCTGCCCACCTGGAGGATTAAGACCCAGGGGCAGAGGGGAAGGCAGCCTCCTGGAGTGTGTGGATAAACCTGTAAAGCCTATGGTTTCCTACAAATCAGGCCTGATGACGTGCCGTGGCTTCCTGATGAAGCGAGCTCAGTGTTCGGTTCACCTTCCCAGTTTGTTGAGCTTAATGTCACATTCAACAGAATTACTAAACGGGGTTTGCTGGGTGGCTCTTGTGAAGAGTCTGTCTTTACCGAGGAAAGCCAGGTGACCTGGTGGGAGCTGCAGTGGGCCGAAGTGGAAGTTGGAAAGAGGGAAGGCGGAGGCAGGCATGAGGTTGCTCCCGCAGCACTTCCCCTCCTCCCGGCGGATGTTTGGGTTCCGGAGGGGTTAAATGATCGTGGTGGGGGAGCTACTGATGCCCTTCTACATACTTTACCTGTTCTTTTTCAGTCACAGTTCACATTCAATATTACTTTGTATTAATTTCAGGTACACAGCGTAGCGTTTGAATAGCCATATATTTTATAAACCAACCCCACAATATTTCAAGTGTTTGCGGGTATTTTAAAGGGAGTAGGACTTGGTGACAGAATTCTGCCATCATTCTAAATCTGTATAACTTTTAAATAAACAATTCCTTTTCTTTTCACCAAACTCTGGCTTTGGGAGTCATAGCAATGGGCAATCGGGCCCCTCACAACTGTTACAGAACTGCATAGGCTGGGGTTCTGAAACAACCCTCCCTGAGAGTAAGTTTCTATACAAGTGATAGAGATAATTATCCAATGTCTGTTTTTAAATTAGAACCTATTCCCTTCCAACTAGGAAGTGTTGTTGGGCAACATACACTTTTACCAATGAAATTTGTCCCTATTCGCCTGGCAAGGTTGTTACAGAACCCTGCCAATGTTGTTCTGGAGCAGGTGTGGGGTTCGACTGACGACCATCAAGAAGCGTGACTCCCAGTGCAAGAGTCTGCTAAAAAAGGAAAGGGATTGTTTATTTAAAGGTTACACAAGTTTAGAGTAATGGCGGATTTGTGCCATTAAGTTCCACTCCCTTTAAAACACCCCAAACCACATAATCCTGCCTCCCTTTGCCAAACCACGCCAGTTTCAGAATATGCCAGTCAGAGGTACTGTCTTTCAGAAAAGCAGAAGTCTGCAGCTCAGCATTCCCAGTCACAGTTCAGCTCTAAGCGTCCCTCAGGAGTCTGTGCTTGTCTCAACAGGTCCTGGCACGGCTCCCTCCATCAGCTCTGCTGCTGTCTTCCTCAGACTGGCTTCCCAGCGGGCCTCCTCTTTATTACTCCAGACCTCGTGGAATGCTCTTACTCCAAATTGTGTGGCCTCTCTCTTGCACACCAAACCTCCTGATGGAATTTCCTTATCTTTCAGCCTGCCCTCATTTAAATGCTCAGTCTGGAACTTCCTATGTGACCTCATATCTGGCCCCTCCTATGGTGTGTTAGAATATGCCATTTTTGCCAGTTCCCCAGTATCTTTTGCCTTCTTTCAGCTGCCATCTTTAGTCAGGGCAAGAGTTCCCAGTGACCCAGGGGCATCCAGGTGGCTCTGTCATGAGTCACTATATGCTCTTAAAATCACAGACACCTTTCTCCCTGGGCACCAGACCTCTTCCCTTCAGGAAAGGCATGGCTATTAACTTACTGTTGTTATGCAAAGTATCTTAAATACCATCTCATCCACTTACCCCTCCCCCAATCAAAGTTTGCGGAGGATATGCTATGCTATTTTCAGGGCATCCCCACTGTGTACTTTGTCACAATTTCTCTCTTTCAGACCTCTGAACCATTTGTAATCTCACAAAGGACAATGGACAAAGGTCTCGTGATCTTCTGGAGCTATTTCCTGCTGGACATGGCCATGGCCATAGTTCTACCTACTCCTGGGTCCAGAGAGCCTAACAGAAAGGTGGTGTGGAGCAGAAGGTGGCCTTCACATGAGGGGAAGGACTTTGCATAGTCCAGGTCAGTTGGCTGTCCATGAAGAGCAGCATGCTCGATGTCCAAAGATTGGCACTGCTGGACAAATTGGCATCCTTGTCATATTCGGGGACAACAGATTTGGCAAGAGGGTTAGAAGGCACAATTAAAACCATAACCAATAAATGATAAAGGTAGGGACCAATTCTTCAACGTCCCACATTAGGAAAAGAGTGGCTTCTCAGGAGGAAGGTGTGCAAGGCACGTCACACCTGTCCGAAGCCCTTTTGCCAACTATACTTAGCTTGGGCTGAGAGGAATATTTTAGGATTCCCCCCTGTTAGACCTCTGGGTCCTTTTTGTCCAAGGCACTAGGGTAGAAACAGAAATCAGTTTTAAAGTGAAGCCCACGTATCTCTTCTCAGCCTTTTTGCTAAGATCAAGTGTAAAGTGAAGCCCACAGACCTCCTCATACGTCACCAACCCAACCACTTAATTCAGTCAAACCATTAAGTCTCAGGAGGCAGAAATGCTGATTGGGCTTCTTAAGTGAGGCCTACATTGTGTAAACAATCACTCAGATAATGAGATCATAGGCTTATGCCCTATGAAAATAGACGGAAGAACAAAAATTAATTCACACAACAACCCACAAACCAGTCTCTGGGTCTGTGAGGCTGTCTTTTGAGAAGACATCCAGTTGTAAGGCCTTTGCGGGAATGACATTTAACAGTGGCAATCTGACACATCCTTGTTGCCTGTAAGTTGAACATCTTTGTTGATGTTACAAACCCAGTTTTAGCTTTCAAATAAAAACAAACTTTGAAGATGGTGAGCTACACCAGTCTAATGTCCACCACTGAGTATTGTGATTTTCCTTGAATCACAATTTTTCTCCTTAAGTTCACACTCACTGTCATTAAAGGGGCTGCATTAAGTCCAGCTTTAATTTAGTGTGTTCACTTGCATAAACACAGTAAGAGCCACAACTGATCACATATGATTTTTAAGCCTGCTTTGCTGGAACTCACACAAGGAATATTTAGATTCACTCGGTAGTCCGCCCTTCAGGGCACAGAACCTAGGCCACAAACCTACCATCTGGCCTCACCTGTAGCACCTGCTTCTTTCAAGTCCTTGAGGTTCCCGTTGTGCCTTCAGGTTCCTCCCTGCCGTCTTTCACCAAAGCGACCTTCGTTCCTTCCCTAGAAAGACTACCAGGAACTACACAAGCAACCACGGTACTAGGCCTTTTCTCCAGTGGGCTTTTGTTCACTTTGAAAGTCCATCCCACTTCCTTGAGGCTTTCTGCTAACAACCAGATCCCAGGCATGCCTCCTTCAGGCATGACATTTCAGTCAAAGCCTTGGTTGACAAAATCACCATTGGCAACACGTCTTGTTGGTTTTATGCAAAGAAACATTATATCATCATTCACTTCTTCAGAATGCCAAACTCTGGGGGGATCGAGTAGGGAGAAAAATACAAAGAGTGAAGGAAAATCTTTGTCCTAATATCCACTAAAATTGCATTTCCATACCTTATACTTCCCTTGTTCACTTTCCTACTGATGTGAAGTTTTAACTCTTCCTGGGAAACCTCCAAATTTTTTCCATAACAGAAACAAAGCAAAATCCAAAGCAAAGATAGTTCCAAAACAAGAAGGGAGACTGGAACTAGCCTTAGAATCTTCTCATTTCCCACCGGTCTCACTAACCAGTCGCACAGGCGACATTTCCTAGGTCACAAATGGCCCAAAGCTTTACTGGTAGAGGTACTCTCTCACCTACCAGTATGCTCACTGGTATCATGGCAGAGACATGACCTCTCACCCCCAGCTGGTACACCAACCACAAAGCCCCAGTGGTAGAGGCACTCTCTTGCCTACCAGCACAGGCACTGGCCTCTTGGCAGAGACGTACCCTTTCTCCACCTGGTCTCAAGGCAGAGAGATGCTCTCTTGCCCCAAGCCACATTCCACCAGGACCACATGACCCTTCCAAAGTCCCAAATGGCAAAAGCATTCTCTCCAACTGGCTTCACAGATGACGTCTCCTAGGTCTCATTAGCCAAACAGCTGAGACAGAGGATTGCTATAGTACTCAAAAGAGCAAAGTTCAAACCATGTCCACATAAGATCAAAACAAGCAAAGAATAGTCACATCCAAAAGTAGAGGCTTCCTTTCCTCCACATTTAAAACTTTCACAGCCTTCCTAAATATCTTTACTCATTCAGATTTAACCATAAGCCACCTTCAATTCTTGTTCTTTTCCACACTGGGAAGGACCATACTCAAACCCGGTATCTGGTAGCTTATAGTCCCTAGGTTTACAAGCACATGCATAAAGTAAAAGAAACATTGTCACCCTGTTTCTGGGGTCACTGTCCTTTTCCAGAAGAGGAATTTCATATCTCCTTCTGGAGTGCAAGTCCAGCTTTCCCTTTCAGTGTCAACCACAACAGCAGGGTCTGTGTCTTCCTCAGGTGCTTCCTGTTTTATCCACGTGTGGTGGACCCAGGGCTTGGTCCCCATAAGCTTTAAGGAAGAATCGGTTGTCAACAGGACATCACAGGGACCAGTCCACTGTTCAGCCAGTTGCTGTTCAAGGCCTTGAGTCTTCCAGATCTTTAGTAAGACACAGTCCCCTGGTGGTAACAAGTGCAAGGGCTCATCAGGTAGACAGACAAACCTATAATGAGCAAACTTATGCAAAACAGTTAGTGTTTGCTAGAAATGCCGTACATATTGCTTAATTCTTTCCTCATGCTCCAAATCTATGAGTGGGCATTCATAAACCAGAGATCTGGAGGGGTCTCCCATAAACTACTTCAAAGGGGCTCAATTTAAGCCCACTTCTGGGTACCACCCTACCTAATTCTCAGCAAATCAAAGGAGAGTGCCTGGTCCCATTTTAAAGGTGTTTCCTGGCATATTTTTGCCAGGGTCTTCTCTATTGCATGATTCATTTTCTCAGTCTTTCCCATAGATTGAGGTCTTCAAGATGCATGCAATTTCCATCGTATTTGTAATGCCTGTCCAACTTTCTGGGGGATCTCTGAAGTGAACGATGGTCCACTGTCACTTTCAAGGCTGCAAGGATGTCCAAGCCTAGGAATTATTTCTTTAAGCAACAGTTTTACCACCTCAGTTGCTTTCTCAGTCCTAGTGGTATATGACTCTACCCATCCAGAAAAAGTACCCATAAAGCCTAACAAAAAATTGAAATTCCCCCTGGTTTGGGGCATTTGTGTGAAGTCCACCTGCCAGTCCTCGAATGGACACATTGCTTTACAGTGTACTCCCTTCTCTGTTGGGGTACGCTCGGTCTTAGGGCTGTTCTTGGTACGTATTTGACAGGTTTGGCTGATCCCCTGAACAGTCCTTTGCAAGCAACGGCCTTTCAGATGTGGTCTAATGAAGTCCATTAAGGCGACCCTTCCATAATGGGTCCCTTCATGTAGGTGTTTGAAGATGGGATATGCTAGAGCCTCAGGGAGTAAAATCACACCGTGGATGTTGATCTTCCACACAGAATTGGGGTCAGTGTAAGTGAATCCCCATTCAAAGGTCCTTTCCTCATCCTGTTCTGTGTAATGAGGTTTAAAGTTTGACAAGTCCAAACAGGGGATCAAAGTCCCTAGGTGTGGTGGCTTTTTGTCTGCCTGTCTTGCTGCTTTATCAGCAGTTCCATTTCCCCAGATTTGTCTGGGAACCATCCCTCTGGTGTCCTGGGCAGTGCACTATGGCAACCTGGTCTGGTAGATTTGCTGCCTCCAGCAATTGTAAACTCTCCTCTATATGTTTAACTTCCTTGGTCCCTGAGGTTAAAAGTCCTCTCTCCCTCCATATTGCTCCATGGGTATGGACTACCTTGCAGGCATATTTAGAGTCTGTATATATGTAAACCTTCTTTCCTTGGGATAGTATTAGGGCTTTTATGAGGGCTATTGGTTCAGCCTTTGGTGCTGAGGTTCCCGGGGCAAGGGCTTCAGTCTCCATTACCTTGTCTGTGGTGACTACTGCATGCCCAGCTCATCACTGATCATTGTCCATGAAGTTGCTCCCCTCTGTGTACAGCTCCCAGTCTGCTGCCACCAGCAGAGCTGGTCTGCTAGAATAAACTTGGTCAATGATTTCCAAGCACTCATGCTGAAGGGCTGAGTCTCCTTCCATATCTGGGAGCAGGGTGACCGGGTTCAGGGTTGTGGTGGTCTGCAAGGTGACATCTGGGTTGTCCAGCAGAATGGTGGTATTTCCCCATGTGCCCTGCTGCCAGCCAATACCCTCCTTTTTGTTCCAATAGAGTCAGCACCTACCGTGGTACCAAGAGTGTAGTGGGCTGTCCCAAGGTAAGCTTCTCAGTTTCCTGTAAGATGTACAGGTAGTTACTACTGCTCGGAGGCATAGTGGTCATGCCTTCATTGTGTGATCCAACTTCTTTGGGAGAAAGGCTATGGGTCTGGGAATATTTCCCAGAGTCTGGGTTAACAGTCCCAGCCCAATCCCCTGCCTTTCATGAACATATCATGTAAAAGGCGTCTGTAAATTGGGCAATCCTAGTGCAGGAGCCAAAACTAGCTTTTCCTTCAAGGTATCAAGTACTACCTGACAATCTTGTGTCCATATGAAAAACTCAGAGCCCAGTCCTTTCAAGGATTGTACACTGGTTTTGCTGCAAGTCCGAACTTTGGAATCCAAATTCGGCAAACCTTGTAATTCCTAAGAACCCATGAAGCTGCCTTTGGTTCTCTCAGATTTTTAATGCGGCAATGGCTTGCTTTCTATCTGCCATCAAGCTCCTGGTACCTGGTTTCAGTTGAAATCCCAGGTATACCACATCCTGTCTGCAAATCTGGGCCTTATGCGGTAACACGTTATACCCCCTTTTTGTCAAATGATTTAGGACTGTGATGGTATTGTGCAAACAGTCCTCATAGTTGCTGCAGGCTGTCAACATGTCATCTACATGTTGCCAAAGAACTCCTGATTCCAATTGAACACCCCTCAAGTCTTTTGCCAGCACTTACCTGTATCTAGTCAGAGAACTCTTAAATACTTGTGGTAGCATGGTCCAGTAGTGTTGGAGAGTAGCTTTAGTCTCTGGGTCCAGCCATTCAAAGGCAAATGGTAGCTGAGCCTGTTCATCTATTGGGATACAGAAAAAGACATCCTTCAAGTCTAGGACTGAAAACCATTTGCTTGCTATTCCCAGGTACTATGGTCAACAGAGTGTAGGGACTGGGCACTGTAGGATGAGTGTCATGATCAATGTCATTTATGGGCCTAACATCCTGTACTAACTGATATTCATCAGAGTGAGGTTTTTTTGGCTCACAAAATGGGAGTGTTATGGGGTGACTGGCATGACGAAATTAGTACTGATTTTAAAAACTTCTGCAATACTGGCTGGGTCTCCTCTAAAGTCTCCTTCTTGAGGGGGTACCGCTTCTTTTATGGGGCCTGTGACTCTTCTTTTAGATTAATTTTTATGGGTTGCACGTTAACCCGTTTACCTGATATAAACAAAACTATCATCCACCACTCTTATTATTACAAACAGTGCTCACAAGCAAATTTTCCATCAAACAGTCTCGCTTCTCAGAGCCTGTCTCCTTCCCAGATCCATTTCCTTTCCATCTGCCAGGTGTGTTTAGGTGGCTAATGGCCTCAAGAGGTATGCAGAGAAATTCTCAGAGACTGGGAAACTCCACAGTCCCCCTGTCCCATTCCTGAGGGACGACCTGCCATGGGTAACTATCAAGATCCCTTCATGGTTGCCATTGCTTTAACAGAAACCTGCCAATGCTGTTCTGGAACAGCTGTGGAGCTCAATTGCCCTCTGCCAATGAGTGTGACTCCCAATGCAAGATTTCGGTAGAAAAGGAAAAGGGTTGTTTATTTAAAGGTTATGCAGATTTAGAATAATGGCAGATTTCTGCTGTTAAGTCCCGTTCCCTTTAAAAACACCCCAAAACATATAGTCCTGCCTCCCTTAGCCAAAGCAGGCAAATTTCATAATATACCACTCAGGTACCATCCTTCAGAAAAGCAGAAGTCTGCAGATCAGCATTCCCAGTCGGAGTTCAGCTCCAAGCGTCCCTCATGAATCTGGGTGGCCAGGAAGGTCCCTGCAGCTCCATCAGCTCTGCTGCCGTCTCCTCCAGTCAGGCCTCCTTTCACTGTCCCCCTTGTGGCTCTCTCCCTGACCTTCAGTCCTCCCGGTTGCCCTGCCCCCTCACTCCCCGCCACACCTCAAGGCAACCTCCTTTCTCTTTCGGCCTACCCTAATTTAAATGTTCAGTCAGGAACTTCCTGTGTGACCACATATCCGGCCTGTCCCATGGTGTGTTGGTGTCCACCATTTTTGCCAGTGCCCCAATATCTTTTACCTTCTTTTCGCTGCCATCTTATCAGGGCAAAAGTTCCCAGAAAAGCATGGACATCTGGGGTGGGCATCTGCCCTCTGCCGCTCACACAGGCACAGTATGAGTACTGCCCCCTGCCAGCTATGTCATGAGCCACTGAACATTTACACAGTCATGCACATAATTGGACCTGGGCAGCAGCCCTCTTCTCTTCAGAAAGGCGTGGCTATTAACTTGCCACTGTTGTGCGATGTATCTTAA
This sequence comes from Mormoops blainvillei, assembly GCA_004026545.1. Classification (NCBI taxonomy): domain Eukaryota; kingdom Metazoa; phylum Chordata; class Mammalia; order Chiroptera; family Mormoopidae; genus Mormoops; species Mormoops blainvillei. The sequence continues at coordinate 12,999 of PVJD01012758.1, read as the reverse complement.
ATGCTGTACCATCTACTCTTCCCTTCCCCCAATCAAGTATTATACAAGTTACGCTCTGCACCCCATTCCAATCAGAGTAGAAATAGCTGGGTTTTTTGGAAGATAGTAAGGGAAAAAATAAAAGATGACAGGGAGATGGGCATGCTGGAAGAGTTATATTATGAAAGGCCAGAACCAAAAGCATAAAGGTTACAACATTACCAAGGTATTAGGAATGTGCCAATGACAGGGGCACCGACCTCACTGAGTTCAGAGGTGTCTCTCTGCTCATTAACACCTATGGAGATAATGGAGCTCTCAAGTAATAGAAATCACATGCAAGTACTTAACCACCAGAAACCAGGAGGCTGCAATTACCCTAACAAGATGAACAGAGAGGCAGCCAAGAGTCCATGACCCACAGGGAGTTGTAAAAATGGTTAATAGGACATAGACCTGGTAAAGTGTGATATGTAACAGGACTGGAACAGTGGGTTTGTAGAGAATAAATAAAGGGGCTGCATAAGACTCTTACACTGATCAAAGAAGTGAAAAATCCTTTCAACAGGCAAGAGAATGCAGGCCTTCCAGAAGTGACCAACAGGCAGGAAAGTAAGCAGTGGCCCACAGCCCAGTTGAGGGCAGCAAAGGGGAGCATGAGACACAGCTGCCAGATGGGCAACTCATTAGTGAGTGATAATCGGGAAACAGAAATACAAAGGGTAAAAAATGAGTGGTAAAACTGATGAGCGGACCAAGAATAGTTTTTTACTGCATGGCCTTCGGGGTGGGGGTAAGAAGAGTTGGGTCAAATAAGAAAGCCTAGTCCTTGCAAATGGATGCCTTTCTTGCCTGACTCAGCACCTAGTTATTCTGGGTCTCTGACACTAGAAACTGGAAATCTTAATGTAGGGTGTACAAATACAGAATAGCAGCCAAGCAACCAAATACTGGTCTTAAGGATATTATAGAATCAAAGCCCCTCTCAGCCCCAAATTTCCCGTTCCCTTTCCCAGCCTCCCGTTGAAAGTGTAGCTGGCCATCTTGTGACCTCCCAACTTATTTCTCATCTGAATTCCTCTGAAGCTACAAGTAAGTTGCAGGCCCTTTTCTTACCACCAGATGGTGGTAAAGAACCTTATCAGGTTAAATATGATAAATTTTTCAACTCCGCTGTTGACACTTGAGGCCAGATTTCTCTTTTTTGTGGGAGACTGTCCCGTGCATAATGTGGAAAGATAGTTAGATTTTGAGGGAATTTTTTAAGCTTTTTGTTTTTTCATAACATTTATTGAACAAAAATTTTAATGTGAAAAAAACATTCAAAAGGAAATTGAAAACACACAAAACCCCATCCATCAGATAAACTTCTGTGAACAGCTTAATAACCACACTTCCAGGCATATGAATACATAGTTAAAGATGTATAATTCTGCATATATATCAATGTATAGTATATAGAGTATTTTGCAATCTCCTTTTCCACTCAAAATTTCATATAGACATCTTTTGAGATCAACAAAATTGGTCTATTTTAATAATTTTAATGCCTGCATAATGCCTCTTTGTTTATACTTAAAACAAATCTCTACACGTTGGCATCCAGGTTTCTAAATTTTTACTATCATTGTATAAATAGCATTGCAATTGACACCTTTGAATATACATCTTTGCACAGGCTGAGAGTGACACAGTTTCACACTCCACAGTTCTATGTATCTAGAATTCTGCCAGGACCCAGAGCTTTACAAAGTAAATTAGACACAGATCTTGTTCCAAAGTTGTACACAGACTGGTAGAGATAAATGAACATTTTTGTTTTGTTTGACAAAACAAAATATGATAAGTGGCATGGAAATTCAAGGTAGAACTATCAGTAAAAGATAAAGAGAATATAACTGATTGGGAGGTCACAGATGGCTTTACACACATGGGTGTAGAAAGAGTCACTATCAAACTTAGTCTCTGCTCTTTTTTCTTCAAATGGTTATTTATGACACCCATTTATTTAAATGCCTATTTCCCCTGCTCCCTGTGTGCAGGTGAAGGCCAGCATTTTCTTCTTCATATACACTGTATTTATCACAAGGCCTGATATGCACTGAATTTTCAATAGAGTTTTGCTAAATGAGGGTATTTATTGGAAAACTTCTTGTCTGGAGAGCATTCGCCTAAAAGGAAAGATGGGAGAATCACACAGGAGCAAATGGGCTGTAAATACTAGTTCAAACTCTCTCAACTTTCCAAACTCAAAGACAGACTAGAAAACAGGGATGGGGAAAAGAGAGGCAGAAACGGAAACACTTCTCTGATGCTTTTTTTCTTTTTCTGAAAAGCTCATGAAGAAGAAATCTGAATGACCTTGCAGGAGGGCACACTACAATTCAGATGATGTATTTTAGTCTAGAATGCGATATCCCTCCCAAATCCCATCCACTGGTTAGCAGAAGAAAAAAATTAAAGGCTCAATCTAGTTTAAACTTAATTCAATCTGACAATTTAAATATTCTTTTAGGAAGTATTTGGTCTCTATTAGAAAAAATAAGGCATAATCACTCAGACAGCCTCTCCTCTCTCTCCCCAAAGCACGATGGTGAATTGTGCTCCTGCAATCCCTTGGCATTTAAAAGGGTTTTCCTGTTGTGGTGGCTGCCACCTGCTGGTCTCTCAAGCACTCTCCCTTATGCACCTAATTGCTCACCATACTGCAGGATACCACTGCTGAATTGACTAGTTAACTTGGGTCTAGAATTTTGAAAGGGACAATGTTCCTAAGTTGCTAATGCTACACCAAGGATTCTGCTGCCTGCACAGCCCTGGAGTTTCTTGCCACACTACTTGACAGTCGAGTGAACTCACTCTGCTATGGTAGGCCTGTGGTGGTAGCCCACTGGGTTCACAGCAAACAAAAAACGCAGGACCACTTTCTGCCTCACCATGATGTGCTAAATTTCTGTGACTGAGTCCTCAACTTGAAGCATGGCCAAATCCATCTTGAATACAAAGATTAATATTACCTCAAATATTACCTCAAAGATTAATATTACCTTCTTTCTTCATACACTTCCTTTATAAAGAATTTTAATCTCCCTCTTGACAGATAAATGTCTCTCATAGACTAAGGAAAAGTCTTAACCATGCCGTCTTCATCCATATCCCCATCCCAAACTTTGTGCATCTGATGACTACAAAGAATGTGCTCTTTTCACTTGATCTCCCAAAAAGTTTAAGGAGGTTTGAAGATTAAAGGGAGAGAGACTGGAAGAAAACTGCCTGGACACAGCACATGATATTAGTCTAGAATTCTCACAGAAACATCCTTATTTATTTCTAAAATCCCATCATCATAATTAAGAATGAGACATTTTGGAAGCTTGACCATTCATTCAATACCCATTCACAGGGCACCTACTATGTGCAATGTACTCTGAGAGGTATAATGTGAAACCCACTGTTAGTTTCCTATTGCTGCTATAACAAATTACCACAGAGCTGGAGGTTTAAAACAATAGATTATCTTACATTTCAGAAGGTGTAAAGTCCAGAATTGGGTCATATGAGACTAAACACAAATTATTCTCACGGCTGCATTCCTTTTGGAGGCTCTAGGGGAAAGAATGTTTCCTTGCCTTTTCCTCCCAAGAGGGAGGATAAACAATTGACGTAAGTAAAAATGAAATCATCGAGGGACACACACACAAAAAGAAATAAAAAAAAATTTTTTTTAACAAACCTGTAGTGAAAGACTTTAGCACAAAAAGCACAGTACTAGGTTGGAGGTGATGGAGAGGGAGAGGAGACCAGATACATGAGTCAGAGTCCTTTTCTGAACTTGAAAGACCTATAATCTCAGCAGCACACAGCTCATCTCATTCATAATACTAGGAAATGAAGCAAAAAAGGAAAAGAACACCACATGAAGGACAAAAACCAAGTTGGAAATAGCCAGTCATCATTTCCAGAGGGAAACATCGCCATAGAAGGTTATGCTGATTTCTATCCAAACTCCATGCCCCTCTACAGCCCTGGATCACCTCAACTTTAGTTGCATACAGATCAGGAACTTATTTTCCTAAATTCAACTGCTTACAAGGTTTCTTTTTTCCATTTGGGATGTGTTTAATTTATTGTTGTATTCAATATTCTAGTGATGATTCCAACCGGGGAAAACTCATTTTAATTCAGCCTAATATGATTGTAATTACATCTGATACCAGAGACGGGCTCTGTCTCTGTAGAGTCCTTTCCAGAACATTGAATCTAGAGAGGTTTCAAGACCCTGACCTGACAGTAATTTATATTTAGATAGATAGATCTATCTATATTCAGATAGATAGACAGACAGATAGATCGATCGATCTCAAGAAGGAGCCAGTCTCTATACTTCTAGACCTTCATGATTTCAGGAATAGAACTAAAACTTGGCTTGAGGTCCAATTGACAGTTTCTTCCCACCATCACCACTAAATCCCTGACTGAACACCTGCTGAGTTCCCTGTACTGGCTCCCAGGACACTGTTTCATGGAGGCTTCTGCACAACAAGATGCACTCATTCAAGGTAAAACAAAGAGCTTATGTCTCTACCTACACCACTTCTGACATCAAATATGTGGTTTTTTCCACACCAAGCAATGCTCCAATTCTCTGTGGATACCAACTAGGTGTCCTAAAATTCAATTCTAACACTAACTACCTGGAGCTAGTACTACCCTATACGTCAAGGGCTTAATCCCCTACTTCTGAACCCAATCTATGCTTCTAATAACCAGTTATATATTGGGGGTTCCCATGATCCTCTCCTCAAGTTTGATAATTTGCAAGAGTAGGAGGCCAGTTCTTTACTTACTGTTTCTGATTTATAGAAAGGTTACAACTCAGTAACAGCCAAATGTAAGAGATGCACAGGGCAAGGTAGGTAGGAAGGGCTGCAGAGCTTCCGTGCCCTCTGAGCATACTAAACCTTCAAGTACCTCAATGTGTTCATCAACCCAGAAACTCTCCAAAACCTGCTGCTTAGTATTTTTATGGAAACATGATTGATGGAATCATCGGTCATTGGTGATTATGTCAATCTCCAACTCCTCTCATGGAAGTGGGGGTAGGGGAGCGCTGAGAGTTCCAACCTCCTAATCACTCTAATCATGTGTTTTTTCCCTCTGGTAACCAGTCTCCACCCTCCAAGAGTCACCTCATTAGCATAAACTCAGGTATGGTCAAAATGGGCTTTTTATGAATAACAAAAAAATTCTCCTTTATCCCTATCACTGAGGATATTCCAAGGGTTTTATGAACTCTGTGCCAGGAACCAGGATGTAAGAACAAATTTACATTTTTTATTATAGCACAAGATCATACAGGGATTCTCTGCAGTAGTAGGGACAGGTCCAGCTCCTTTCTCCCAGCAGAAGCTATGACATTTTATGTACAATATTTTTCTATAGGGTGGGGTCTTTCTTCTTTACATGCCTCTCAGAACACTGTTTGGGACCACTTTCCTCGCCTCTGCCAGAACTACAGTCACTACCGACACCTCCTCAGAGGCTCAAACTAGACTTTTGTCAGGGTTACTCCAATCCTTGACTCACCCAGAACAGTCAGATCCATCTGAGTATCTTCCCTGGGGGCTCAGCTGGACACTCACAGCCACAGGACACCAAGGGTCGAAAGGAGGAGGCAGTCTGCCCTGACGCAAGCACAAGGAGGTGAAACATCTGTAAACAACTTAAAAGTAGTAATAAACTAACTAAAAGCCAATCTAATTCTTATCACTTTGCACAACAATGCTGCAGTGTGAGTGATACAATAACACACAAAAATATGTTGTTGGTCTAAGTTCTAAACAATTCCTATATATATATAGGCTTTATATCATCACTTTTTAAAACTAATCTGCCAAAAAATACTTCATTCTACGTGGAGGTTAATTGGCAGAATTATCAGATACACAGTCAAATTCAGCTATATATATTACTTTTCACAGTAAATTCATGAAAATTAACAATCTTTCAAATTCACCTCTGATGCACTTTCTGACTCCAATCCTTGTGGGAGAACATAACCCTGCTATTATAGCAGTAAATTTGAAATAAATGATCTTAGTTGTATGAGATTTTTCTTTTATGAATTACCTTTTTTTAGTAAGGTAAAGTTTCAGAGGAAGTCAGCAAACAGCCAAAATAAGCCTTGAACAACATACAGTTAAACAACAAGGTTTAAAATTATTCCTTGACCACCAATCCACAGAAACTCTGGAGGAATTCATTAACTATGCAAAATGTAAAGAAACTGACATTTAAAAAAGAATCAAATTTTGAAGACTGCCAAAAGAGATAAGAGATGATGGTCTTATGTGGCCAAAAATCAATAAATAAGAAAGAAGGGCAATGTATGGTCCTGTACATTTTTACCAAGTAGACATTCCCTCTAAAGCAATGGCTCAAATAATGTCAGTGGCAATGTTAATATTCCCCAACTTTTGGAAAAGATCTTCAGAAATATTTTTTTAAATTATATTTTATTGATTATGCTATTATAGTTGTCCTGATTTTTCTCATTTTGGCCCCCTCCACCCAGCACCCCCCACTCCCTTAGGCAATCCTCCCACCATTGTTAATGTCCATAGGCCATGCATATAAATTCTTTAGCTACTCCATCTCCTGTACTGCATTTTACATCCCCATGGCTATTGTGTAACTATCTATTTGTACTTCTTAATCCCCTCACCTCTTCACCCATTCCCCATGCCCCTCTCACATCTGGCAACCATCAAAACACTCTCTGTATCCATGATTTTGTCTCTGTTCTTCTTGTTTGCTTAGTTTATTTTTTAGTCAATTGTTGATATGTATTTTTGCCATTTTATTGTTCATAGTTTTGATCTTCTTCTTTTTCTTAAATAAGTTCCTTTAGCATTCCATATAATAATGGTTGGTGATGATGAACTCCTCTAGTTTTTCCTTGTCTGGGAAGCTCTTTATCTGCCCTTTGATTCTAAATAATAGCTTTGCTGGGTAAACCAATCTTGGCTGTAGGTCCCTGCTTTTCATGACTTTGAATATTTCTGGTCAATCCCTTCTAGCCTGCAAAGTTTCTTTTGAGAAATCAACTGATAGTCTTAAGGGAACTACCCTGTAGGTAATTAACTTCTTTTCTCTTGCTGCTTTTGAGATTCTTTGTCTTTAACTTTTGGCATTTTAATTATGATGTGTCTTGCAGTGGGCCTCTTTGCATCCATCTAGTTTGGGACTCTGTGCTTCCAGGACTTGCATGTCTATTTCCTTCACCAAATTAGGGAAATTTTATTTCGTTATTTTTTCAAATGCATTTCCAATTTCTTGCTTTTTCTCTTCTCTTTCTGACACCCCTATAATGCGAATGTTGGACTTCTTGAAATTATCCCACTTTTTTTGGATTCTTTTTTCTTGTTGTTCTGATTGGTTGTTTTTTTCTTCCTTATGTTCCAAATCATTGATTTGATTCTTGGTTTCATCCATTCTACTGCTGTCTCCCTTTAAATTGTTCTTTATTTCATTAGTGTATCCTTCATTTCTGACGAGATCTTTTTCATGCTGTTGAGGTCCTCACTAAGTTCCTAGAACATCCTTATAAACAGTGTTTTGAGCTCTGCATCTGGTAGATTGTTTATCTCCATTTTGTTTAGCTCTTTTTGTGGAGTTTTGGGCCACATGTTTCTTTGTTCTTTCATTTGGGCCATGTTTCTTTGTCTCCCCTTTTTAGCAGCCTCCTTGTGTTTGTTTCCATGGATTAGGTAGAGCTGCTTTGACTCCATGTCTTGGTAGTATGGCCTAATATAGTAGGTGTCCTATAGGGTCCAATGGCACAGCCTCCCCTATTAAGGTGCACCCTTAGTGTAGGCTAGGTACACCCTCCTCTTGCAGTTGAACTTTGGTTGCTGTTGGCAGATCAATGGGAGGGATTTCCCAGGCCAGTCAGCTGCAAGGATTGGCTGTGACCACTTACCACCAACATCTGCCCTCCATGGAGGATCAGCTGTGCAGGGGCAGGGTGATGATGCTCTGATGTGGTCTGTAGCTGTTCACGCGTATATTGGCCCTGGGGTTTCCGAGGTGGTATAGGCCAAGGTCAGCTCCCACCTATGTTTTGCCTGGAGCCACCTGCCTGAGCTATAAAGCATCTGGGATAGCTGCTGCTTGTGCTGGGTTTAGGGATTCCCAGGCAAAGCCACCTGTGAATCTAGGCTGGCTGCTTCTAGTGCTGCGCCTGGGGCTCATTGAGTCCAGCTATTACTTGCTTGTTAGGATTTAGGAAGTGGTGAAGCATGAGCCTAAGCCAGCCATTCATATGGAAAGGCACCTTGGGTAGGCCTGTAATTTGGGGTGGGGTGGAGTCTCTGAGGATCTCCAAGGTGGATCAAACAGTATTAGTCAGGTTGATGGAGTCTCAGGTATGGCACCAGTTTGCCAGCTCTGTGGGGGGAGGGTTTAGAAAAGGGAGAAGTTTCTGCTTACCTTGATGCCAGACACTTAAGTTCCTCCCTATGTGCTACTGGTGCCTTTCAAGCTACTACCCCAGTGCTGGAGCTCAGAGGGAGTAAGTCTGAGTTGAATCCGTGTGTGGATTCTTTAAGAGGAACTTCTTGGGGCTCCAGATACTTCTTCCACCAATTCAATCCTGCTGGTTTTTGCAACCAGAAGCTGTGGGGACTTATCTTCCTGGCATTGGAACCCTGGGCTGGGGGTGGGGGGGGTCTGGCGTGGGGCTGGGACTTTGCACCCCGGAGATATCCCTCCTGAATTTTTATCTACCACAAGTGGGTGACAGACCAGCCCATTCCACATCTGTGCCCCTCCTACCAGTCTGGATGGATGTGGTTTCTTTAATTTCTTAGTTGTCAGACTTCCACTCAACTTGATTTCTGACGGTTCCAAGTGATGGTTGTTCTATATTTGAGTTGTCTTTTTGATGTAGTTGTGCTAAGAGGCGAACCATGTCTGCCTACGCCTCCATCTTAACTGGAAATTCCAGAAATGTTTACCAATAGAAATTTATGGTGAATTTTCAATTGTGGAGATCACTGAAAGCTGTAAGATTTTATCCCAAAGAAACAAAACACAGTGTTGCAATTTATGGAATTTATTATGAAATGTGGTTTGTATAAATCTCTTTCAACATATACATGCTTAAGATTTTTCTTAATTATATGTTATATATTGCTTCAAACAAAAGAAAGTTTTCAAAATTAAAATTAACAGAAAGTGTTCTCTGGTCACCTATGAGTGAAGACAGAGTGACAAATTCTAAATGTGCTATCTGTTGAACATGAATACGTAAAGATGAGTGCATGGCTTTCCTAGTGCTTCTGTAAAAAAACTGCCACAAACCGGGCAGCATAAAACAAATAAAATATATTGTCTCATAGCTTCAATGTGCCAGCTGAGTCATACATTCTTTGAAGGATCTAGTGAAAAATCTGTTCCATGCCTTTCTCTTGGGCTCCAGTGTTTGCCAGAAATCCTTTAGGATCCTTGGCTTGCAACTGTCTCAGTTCTCCGCCTTCTTGGTAACACGGGTTCTCCCTTTGTGTGTCCATCTTCACAAGGTTGTCTTCACTCAGCATGTCCCTTTCTGTCCCTCCACCTCATTTCTTTTCATAAGGACATTGGTCATTTCGATTAGATGCCCACCCTAGTCCAGTATGATCTCACCTTAACTAATTACATCTGCAATGAGCCTACTTCCAAATGAGACCATATTCTGAGGTACTGGAGGGTAGGCCGAGGAGGTTGGGGGCGGGGGAGTCAAGACTCAACATATTCTTTGAGGGATGTGGTGGGAACCACAGTTCAACCCGTAACAAAGAGCAATTTGGACATAAATTAATGCATACATTAAGGCTCCAAAGCAGAAGTTATCATGTTTCTGTATGTTTCTTTAACACATAAATGCGTAGGTATGTTTCCTCCCTTTAAAAAAATACATCGATGTGATTTAAAAGTGTTAATCCATTACTTTTGTTCTGAGGGCTGTATTTTTATTAAACTGGGATAATTACATGTATTTACTTCAACAAAAGAAAATTTTCACCATCTGCCGTTCTTAACTGAACATGATTGCTATTCCTTTCATTTCACCATTACTACTAAAAATAATTTTGTCGAAAATGACGCCCTCGGGCTGTCGTACACGCCTGCTCACCACCGTTCACCGAGGGGCAGGGCCGCCACCTACAGGAGCGCGCCCCCTCCAGGCGCCTTTCCCCTCAGATACTCACTTTCCCAGCAGGATCCGCGGCGGAGCTTTCCATCCCTCTACAAGCCACAAGGAGCCTGATGAAGCACAAGAGAACCCTGACGGCCCGCTGTTCCCTCGCTAGGGGGCGTTTGTTTCCCAGCTGAAAGGAGGGCACGCGGCGCCTGAAGTCAGCCCGGCTCGCCTCCTCTGGAAGACATCAACACTTCTCCGCCCTCCTCCAGGTTGCCAACGAGGCAGGCTCTGATGCCCATGCGCAAACACGTCCACCACGCACTTAGCTACTGCGCGTGCGTCTCTCAAACCTCCTCTCCGCGCAGTTTCCCCTTCAGTTTCCAGTTCCGGCCTCTCGGGGTCGGAGAGAAGGGGAGAGATGCGGCTGTCGGTCGCTGCTGCCATCTCACATGGCCGCGTATTCCGCCGCCTGGGCCTTGGCCCCGAGTCCCGCATCCACCTGTTGCGGAACTTGCTTACGGGACTAGTGAGACACGAACGCATCGAGGCGTCATGGGCGCGCGTGGACGAGATGAGGGGCTACGCTGAGAAGGTCAGAGGCGGGACGCCCCGGGTCTGCCTTGCGGGTGGGCCTGAGGGGGTGGGGCCCGGCTGAACTTGGGAAAGGGGTGAGACTGCCCTGGTAAGCCCTACCCGAAGTCTGAATCCTCCAGTATCATGAGCTGAGCCCCCTCCTCCGGCCCCTCAAATGGAACACTGGCTAGGGCTTCGAGGTTAGGGGTGGCCTGAATTTGAGAGAAGCTTGGCTAGTGGAATGAGTGGGCTGCAGCCTAGCATTAGAGGACTAAGATTGGTGCTGTGTTTCCTGCTCGGGTTGGGTCTGTGACGGTCTGTCCTCGCAGCTCATCGACTATGGGAAGCTTGGAGACACCAACGAACGAGCCATGCGCATGGCTGACTTCTGGCTCACAGTAAGTGTATCCTTCCTGACACCAGATCTCATCCTTTGGTCCCTGAGTGGGAGGGGTTGTCACAGAATGGGGGACTGGGAAGAACTAAGGCAAGGCACTGATGAATGGACAAATTCTGTAAACTAAATTACAAACATGTGCCATAAGTAGGTTGAATTCGATGCGAATCCGAATTTGCACATCTGAAACCCCCCGTTTAACTTCGATTCTACCACATTAGAGAGTGGGGGAGGTCTGGGTGTGTGCATTTGGAGACCCTACTTTGGGAGCGCTAAAAGCTAAATGTCTCTGGTGGTGCCTGACTGCTCTCTTCTACATAACTCTGCCCCTCTAGGAGAAAGACTTGATCCCAAAGCTGTTTCAAGTACTGGCCCCTCGGTACCAAGGTCAGAATGGGGGCTATACGAGAATGCTACAGATCCCAAATCGGAATAAGCAGGATCGGGCCAAGATGGCAGTGATCGAGTATAAAGGGAACTGCCTCCCACCCCTGCCCCTGCCGCGCAGAGACAGCAACCATACACTCCTAAACCAGCTACTTCTGGGGCTGCGGCAGGACCAGGAAGCAAGCATCCGCAGCTCCCACACACCTCAAACACCAGGGATTTAACTGGAGCCAAAGAGTGTGTAGCCCTCATCAGTGCCCATTATCATAGGTGTTCGAATCCCTTAATCTCTCAAGAAGAACTGGAGCTAGAGTTGTGAAATGGACAGTCTTAATGGAGCCCAGAACCTGCTGAGGAGCCAGATAGCCCTCTCTTTGCACAACAGATAAAATTCCTTATATGAATATATGTAAACTGATTTTTTTTTCCTCTCCCCTTGAGGTTTCTGAGAATGAGAACTATACAAATGCTCATTTTCCATGGGATAGTAAATTCATGGCATATGTTTCTGGTTCTAAAATCTGGGTTTATTTGGTTAGCACAGTTTTGTTTTCTTAATGCTGGTTTATATGGTACATGTACCCTATAATTCCAAACTTGCCCGAAATGTGATTGAGTTATGACATCTTGCATAGAGGAGCCCCTGGGATTTCTTAGAGAAAAATTACCACATTTTGCCATGTATAATGCACTCCTGTGTATAGTGTACACCAAACTTTCAGGAAAGAAATCTTTCATTTTAATTTTTTAACTCAATTTTTTAGTTATTTATATCTAGAAACAAAACCAATTATCTTATTCCAGGGTATTTATTTTGCTTATGGATATCATCGCTTTCTAGAGTTACGCTTTTAACATATAAGCATAAATTTAAAAATTAAAAATATTTATATAGATACAGAATTAGTACTACCCATGTATAATGCACATCCTTATTTTCCCTCAAAAATTTGTGCAAAAAAAGTGCACATTATACACAGCAAAATACGGTACTTCTTGACTTCTTGGAGAATGAACATTGAGAAGTGAAACTTCCATAGAATCTGGCACTCTAAGAACCTTCAAGGAACACTACAACCATTCCTCTGTTTCTAGGCAGGATCACATATTACCATCATGTCCTCTCCTTAAGCCCTGAATGGGCCTCAGAGGAGAAGACCTGAGAACTCGGATGTACTACTCTCCTGGCCAAAGGAGTGCAAGCATTCAACAAAGGATATTGGACTCCAGGAAAACCTCCTTCCTCTTAGGGTGGGAGGGGGGCAGGAGGGGAGAGTGGAATGAAGCAGAGGGTTGAAGTGGGAGGAGGATTAGGAAGTTAAACCTGCTGGGAATTTCCTGGAAATTTTTTATTGTTGTCATATCTGGGCCTCTCTGGGAACTCAAAAAGGAAATCCGGCTTAAGAATGGCCAGGGTTTATGAGAAGTAGGAAGCTCCTTTATATCCACTAATTGCTGTGAAGCCAAACTTGGCACA
>PVJD01012757.1:0-37911 GCA_004026545.1 Mormoops blainvillei | reverse complement strand
TGTTGCTCCTCAAGTGCCTCTCTTGGCACGGGTGACGGCACACGGGGCAAGGGAGCCTGTCCCGCAGATCAGCCCAGGACTGTTGGACGCAGGAGCGACAGAAGTTGTGCCCACATTCGATGGTGACAGGGTCTCTCAGGTCATCCAGGCAGATGGGACAGTTGACTTCTGCCCGGAGTCCTGCCAGAGCTGCTTCAACCTCCATTGGGTCCTGAATAGATTGGACAGACATGGGTTTTCTTCAGGAATTTGGGCTCTGTGAGATCTCTCCACTGAGGGGCAGATACACGCTCAGATCTCACTGTCCTTCCGGTCCAAATTCTCTTTGTCAAATATGGGCAGCCCTTATAGGTCCCCAGTTGGTGTCCTATAAGGTCCTTGGATACAGGGGTAGGTGCCCAGAGGTGCTCCGCTGTCCACCAGCAGCAAATCAAAGTAGTTGGAGAACTAGCTGCCAATGGCAGCTCAGAAGATATGAGTCCAAGCTCAACAATTTTCTTGGCCAGAAAGCAGTCACAACTCTTAAGTACCTATTGGTTCCTGGGGATGAGAAAATATAGTTTCATATAAAAAATAAATAAATAAACTCTACATTTGTCTGTGGCTCTGCTCTCTGCCACCCGTGAGGGAACCACTGATTTCTTTTCCCGAGCCCCACAGTCCACCTACACCCACATTAGCCACATGGGGGATGCATGGGACTACAGAAAGTCTAAGTACTTCTCCTACTAGATCCTTTGTCCCTGAGTTAGGTTTCAACTTTAGTCACCTATCATCTGGGGGACTTAGAGAAAGCACTTAACGTCCTGAACGTTAAAAGAGTCAGATTAACTAACAAGTGTAAAAACCCCAACTTCAATCATTTCAAATTTCTGAAAAACCTCAGAAAAGGATTTGGCACTTTTTGGCTTAAAACACAGTAATTTCTGATAGCACTGAATTCATGATATATCAAAATTCACTTGTTTTTCATTTACGCTTCTCAAATGCAGGATATGTCCAACCGGGTACCCAAGTGGGTAGGGTTTAGACCATATTAGATTTACTCTGAAAACCTTGCTAATTAGGAAAACTAATTATTACAGGCACAGAATGCAATTCAAGATCAGGAAGTCAATGTGAGAAAAAGTTGGGAAGTGCACACACACACATTAGCCTTCGAAGTTGGTAAGCTACAACTAGTGGGGATTTTTGACAAGAGAATTCAGCTTTCCCTTACAGCCAGTCACTGATCCTAGTGGAGGCCAAGAGACTGAGGTGACCTCCATGTTGGGTCACCTTGCTCACCACAGTGTCACAGAACAGTAAAGGCAATACCATTATTTTTCTTTCAACTCATGTTGCAAATTAACACACATTTCCTAGATCTCAGTCCCCCACTACTGTAACCTCCATGTAATCCCCCCCCCCACCCCCCGCCCATGACTGTATCTCCTCAGTCCCTGGCTCAAGCTGTTGGGTGACTAAAATCTTGGCCAGGTCTCCTTTAGGGACTAAGTGATTTGGGGCCGCCGGTTTACCCTCTGAGCACCTCTCAGCAGGCAGATTACGGAAGGTCAAGTCAATGCAGGTCTGATTACCAGGAATACCGGCACACAGCTCCTACTTCTCCACTCGCCTCCTATTCACGAACGCCCCCACCCGTCCCCACCTACACACGAACCCTAACTGAGACACCCCGGAAGGGGCTCCGCAGGCCGCTTCAGACCAGCACCGCTAGGTGTTTCGTCACCCAGATCTGTCACCCCGTTAGGTCAGGCAGTGATGTGCGTTCTCTATTTTTAGCCAGCATTTGGATGACTTACGACAGAGCTCACTGAGGGCCCGGAACGATAATAAAATCCTGTGTACAGTCACCCGAATCCAAGTTAGGGCTTCCGTGCAAAGTGCAGTCCGGCCCGGCCAGAGTGCACCGCGCCGCGGCCTGGCGCGCCGAGGCGGTCCCAACCCCCGACGACGCGGAGCCTGCGGCCCTGCGCAGCGCCGTGAGGCGGGCCTGCCTTGGCACGCACAGCCGTTCGGTTGTCTCCGACTCCTCAGGGGCCGCATGTGGGCGTCCAAAATGTTAACGATCATTTAGGTGACTTCGGACAAGGTTCCAAGGTTTCCTATGGACCAGGAAACCATCATAACCCTCATGTGTTTTAAAATAAGCCAAAGCTGGGTTGGGATTCCCTTCTGAAGCGAACGTCTCAGCCGCTCACAGAGCAGACGCTCCGGAAACCACAGCTCTTACCTCACTCCCGCCTGCGGCGCCCACGTGGTCCAAACTCCCGACTCCCCAGGCTCCGGGAGGAGCTGTAATGCCGGCCTGGTCTGGTCGGAAGGCAACTCTCCCTCAAGGGTGTTGGAAGCCAGCCGGGCACATGACTGCGTGGTCACCAACGTGACCCCTGCATATATATAGGGAGGGTGGAGCCACTAAGACCACGCCCACCAATGCCCAGTGGCTCCTCCCCTACGGAGGGCAAGAGGACTTTTCAGAGTTGCTGGTTAAAGGGGGCGGGGGTCGATGTCCTGTGATTCCGGCAGGTCCGGAAAGACTAACACGGTTAATATGAACGATCTAATTTGCACCTTGGAAGTTCTCCCTTGATCCTCTCAACACCCTTTAAGCGCATCTTTGCTGATGAAGAAATAAATCTGAAACCTGAAAGCCTAAGTGAGGCTTCTTCTTTTTCTCACCCAGGAACGTGTAACTCTGGAGCCCACCAGTTCCACCCTCTCTCTGCAGTTCGCAGTCTCAGCACTGTGCAGTCCTACCCTTTTCCTCCACACTCAGGACCCCGCATCTCCCTGTCACAGGACTTTAGTACAGACAGTTTTCTTCCATGGCAGCTCCTACGCGCCATATACATTGTTTACCTCCTTGTTAACTAGCATTCTTACTTCAGATCCCAGCCTAATTGTTCCTTCCTTTGAGTAGCATTCTTTGAACTCTGAAATTCTGCATCGCAATTTATTTTTGGCAGGTTATGTATCAGGCAAATTACTATTCATGTTCATTGCTAAGTAATTTACCCAAGTTATTTTATTTTTAAATTTATTTTTAAATTATAGTTGACATCACCCACATTTTAAAAAATTCAAACATTTATTACATGCTACCCATCTATAAAACTGAGTCCTATGAAGCACAAACTATACAGAATCACAGTTGATTCTTATCAATCTCATTGCCAAGAACAGCCATTAAGCAAAAAGGCATAAATAAAGACTGAAGAGTATTCAAGAGACTTGGCTTCCAGATGACTAATGAAATTACTGAAATTGTTACAATGGAGTTATAAGCTCAGGTGCAAAATTGTTTTTGGTTAAAATGTGAAAAGGATACCATGATATAATCTCTTCAAATCTCCTATTCTAGAAAATTCAATCCATTGGGATTCTGTTTTTCCCCACACAGTATTTGTTTATTCTAACCCATACTGCAGACAATGGAATTTACCAGCCCAACAGTGAGCCCACTACAATTAAGATAAATTATCCCTAGAAAAGACACATTTTCCGAAGGAATATATTGGTAGAAACGTGAAAATGATAGGTCCTTTGGTGAGAGCTCAGATGGAAATGAGATAAATATTAAAAGAGACAGGGTAGCCCTGGCTGGTGTGGCTCAGTGGACTGAACGCAGGCCTGCAGATCAAAAGGTTGCCAGTTGGATTCTGGGTTATGGGCTAGGTTCCCAGTTGGAGGTGTGAGAGAAGGCACTCATCAATGAATCTTTCACGTATCAGTGTTTCTCTCCCTCTCTTTCTCCCTCCCTTCCCCCGCTCTAAAAATAAATAAAATCTTTAAAAAAATAGAAACTGGAGAAAAGTTTATTTCTGTTATATAGTGACAGAAACATAGCCGAATTGTGTAACTGTGAAAAGCAGAGCTTGTAAGTGATAAGCTTGGGTATTTAGCTGAGGAGAGTGATCCTCTGTGGCTGAAGACACCACTTTCTGGTTAATCAACAGTGGTTAACTGAAATTTGAATCAGTGGAGGACTTGGGTTAAGTAACTCTGGCTGCTGAATTTTGTACATATTGGAACCATGCACATTGTGAACTCCTGACCTTCACGATGTAAAACCAGTCCTTTAAGTAGTTTCTAAGCAACTTAACCACAGAAGTCTTTCCCAATTGAGCTTTTTCCCTACGTTTATTTAATGGTGTTTAAAGGTTAGTCTCAATGATTCATTTTCTAATGAATCAGGAAAACTTCAAAATAACAGTGTTTTTATGTTTCTAAAAAATGCAGAACGTTTTAAGTCTTATTTTACTAAAAAGAAATATCTCCAATACTGGGAAAATTATTGAACCGTGATACAATTAATGTAAAAAGTAATGTAAATTTCTATGTTAACCTATTTACAAGTTCTAAGTGGAAAGCTTTAATTCTAGTACTCGTCATTAATATAAATTTCACTAAAGTCTAACTGGATTGAGGAATTATGACAAACAGAAGCTTTTCACCACATGTATTCCGGTATTCTTGTATGCCTATATTCTTTCCTATACCTTGCAGATAAGTAGAATTTTACAATGACTTTTAGAAAACGGAATATGAGTAAATATGTGTCACTTCCTGGTTCTAGCCTTCAACTCTCAGTATGTGCCCCCTTTTTTTACTTGCGGTGACCCAGTGCTGTGACAACCCGTGACAGGGAGTTACATTCCTGAGCAGGTAGTGCAGCAGTGCTCCACGTTGCACTTTACGAGAACAAGTATTAGGCCCTGGCTGGTGTGGCTCAGTGGATTGAGCGCAGTTCTGAGAACTGAAAGGTCGCCAGTTTTATTTGCGGTCAGGGCACAGGCCGAGGTTGCAAGCCAGGTCCCCAGTTGGGAGTATGCAAGAGGCAACCGATTGATGTATCTCTTGCACTTCGATGTTTCTCGCCCTCTCTTTCTCTCTCCCTTCCCCTCTCTCTAAAAAATAAATAAAATCTTAAAAGAAAAAAAAGAATAAGTAGTTAAGTATTGGTTGTCTTGCTAAGCAATTGAGATTACCACAGCATGGCATGGCTACTCCGATCAGTGTAGTGTACCACCACAATGAAGGCTCTGCTGAGCATCTTTTCCAATTATGGAGATAGACAAATAGTACAGAGATATACAAAGTAAAACTTTACTTCTTAGCACTGTAAGCAGTACACCTACAGGCTTCTAACCAGGCATGTTCTAAAATGTCGAGTTTCACATAATGTTAAAGGTATGTGATGTTATATATGAAAAATGATTATATAAAATATTAGACAAAAGCAAAAAAATTAGAACTCCCAAAATATTATATGAAATATAAAAAGAAATACAAAGTGATCCTTATTGAAACTTCTGACTTAGGTCAGTTAAATGTGTAACATTGCCCGGGGAGAACTCAACAAACTAAGCACAAAGCTGAAAGGGCACCCTTGCCTATGGAAGCAGAGCCTCTTACAACACAAAGCCAGAGGAGAACCCCCTGCTGGAGGTGCTTCACATCTGGATAATCTTGTTTACAATTCCAGTGGTGGTGACCAAGTTGGGTAGCCAGGGGGGAACCCATCCAAAATTTGCTTGAAATGTTAAGGCTGATGATGACTCACCACATACCAGAAGACCATAAAAGGGATTATCACCCACATGATGAGGTTTTGCAGGGACAGTAGGGAGGATCTCAGAGTAGATCCCAAAATGGCTGAGAGCACAGGAAAAAGAGACTAACTTATGGTGTTTATGGCAGTTACTAGGTGCTGGTGGTGGGAGGGTGCTGGCACTGCTAGGGGTTTGCCTGGTTGGAACTTCCCACCTGCACCAAAGGAGGGAGCACCTGGGCTTTCTCATCAGCTTTCCCAGGTATGAGGTAAGGGGAGGAGAGAAGGGTGAGTCCCAAAGCTTTCAACAAACATCAAAACCAATCTTCTTTATAAGTATTCCTTCCAATAAGGAAAGAAAATAACCTTACATAAAATTACCCACCAAGCTTTTCATTTATCTCTGATGATACTGATTGTAAGAGATTTTGAAGAAGGTGCACTAGAGAAATAAGGCATAAGTTTTTCAGTAAACATATCAGTGAGCCTATACAAATATGACCTGTTATACATATTATAAAATGAAATCTCTCCTAATTCATAGTCCAGAAAAACACCAATCAGCCGTATAGAGCATGGACTGCATGAACTAGTCCAGAGGGGATATTGCCAGCATCCATTTCTTGGGGATGGTGACATAAGAGTATTTCTGGGGAAAGATTCTTTACACACACCTAAGAAGCACTCACCTGTGCCTCTTATATCTACCTGCCAAAAATGCCTTCCAGCATCAAACCCTTTGGAACTGAGGACAGCTGGGTAAGAATTCAGTGTCTGGGGATCATGAAGACCATTTAGTGTCTTATATGTCACACTTTTTCTATCTCTTGAGATAATGAGACTTGGGTGGGCAGTTTCAGGATCCAGTGTCAAATCTATCTGAAATGTGCTGATCATTTTATACAGGCCAAAATAATGCGGAGGGGGAGTACAAACCCTCTTCTTTAATTCATATGAAAAGACTGCTGGGGTCTCTAGGTGCTCATACCTGTTGTGGATACTTTCAATACCTGTGAGTAAATCCCAGTCTGTCTGCAAAAACTTCTCTGCTATTTCACTTAACAGATTGTTTAGCGTGAACATATGGCTTGAGATTTGCCTTCTATTCTCAGTTAGTTTTTCTTCAACATCCTTCTCTTCCACAAGTAGACTGGCATTAATTTCATCTTGCTCTATTTCCAAGGAACACTTAAGTTCTTTACATTCGTAACGCAATTCCCTCTTCCAAAATTCCATCTTCTTCATCACTTGCAAAGTTTTTGCAGCTTGATATTCATATCCCCTTTCTGCATCTTCAATCTCCACATTCAGGCGCTCAAAATACCTTCTGAGTTTCCTCCTGTTACTGGCTGCAGCTTCCTCGATGGGAATCAGGGAGTGATCCTGGTGGTCCGACGAGACTCTGCACTGAGGACACAACAGCTCCAGGTCCCTCTCACAGAACAGGGTCAGAGCCTCATGGTGCTTCACACACAGGTGTTTTTCTTCCTGCAATTCCCTCTGGCTACCTGTGGTGGGAATCTGCTTAATAATATCAGTCATGTGACACAATTGAGTGTTTCTCTTGAAGTTCCTGTCAGGGCAGTGGTGGAGACAGACAGGGCAGGGAAAGATTTCCCGGAGATCTTCCCAGCGCTGGTGGATGCAGGAGCGACAGAAGTTGTGTCCACACTCAATGGTCACTGGGTCTCTCAGGTAATCCAGGCAGATGGGGCAGCTGGCCTCTGCTTGGAGTTCGACAAGGGAGGCTGCAACAGCCATTGTGCAGTGCAGGTTTCTGTCTAAAGAGACTCTCAGTAGACAGTGTGATCCTCCAGGAGCTAGGAAAAGAGAGAGGCTGACGTCTGCTCAGTCCTCGCTAACTGTGGAAAGCAGCAGGAGCTTCCAAGAAGAGTTTGAGCCACCAGCAGATATCCAGTCTTCCTGTCAGCCTCTCCTATATTTATTGACACATTTATGTTCCCGAGTGACGTGGAGTATTTGTGGTCAAAAACCCAGCACAATCCAAGTTGTATATGGTTTCTGTAGACAAAACAAGATTGCATTTAAAAGTTCGATCAGCATTAATCCTTCCATTTCTGGAGGAACCGTATGTCAGGTAGATGAAATCGTTTCTTATGATAATATTTAAGGACGAGTTAGCAATAAAGATTATGATCTGTTTGCAACTCTAAATGAATTAGTTGATCTAAGCAAACTTATCATTGGTCTCAACCATCACAAAAAGAGCGATCCTGACCAGGTATCCCAACAGGTCGGAATGTTGTCACAAAGCACCAAGGTTGAGGGTTTGATCCCTGGTCTGGTCACATGCAAGAATAAACCAATGAATGCATAATTAAGTGGAATAATAAGTCCACAGCTCTCTCTCCCCACCCCTTCATCTCACTCTAAAATTCAATCAATAAAGGAAATATATCTAAAAAGTGACAAACATAGAATTGCTGAAGTAAATACATAACACTATTTATAAAAACATTTGTCAGCAAATTAAATCTCCTCAAACACAGGTCCAACTACCTATTTATAGGAAATAAATGGGATGGAGAAACATGTGAAGGATAACTTGGTAAATTTTACATGAGAACTTGACTGGGCCACTGGATGTCCCAGATCTCTGGTGAAACACTAGTCCAGGGGGTAGCTGTGAGGAGATTTCTGGGAGAGCTTAGTATTTGAGTCAGTGGATGAGCAAAGCACATGACCCTCCCCCAATGTTGGTGAGCATCATCCAATCCATTGAGGGCCTGAAGGGAACAAAAACTGTGGGAACGTGGAATTCACTCTCAGCTGGACAGAATAAGCCACCACAACCACATCCTGTCCTGGATGTTCCTGGTTCTCAGCCCTTCAGACACAGACTGGAATCTGTACCATGAATTCTAAAACGACACCACCAACTACACCACCATCTTTCCTGGGTCTCCTGCTTGCAGACAGCATATCATGAAATTTCCTTGCCTCCATAACCTTGTGAGCCAAAATGTTTTAATAAATCTTTTTCTAGATGCATACCATTGGTTCTATTTCTCCGATAAACCATCAGCAATACATTGAGTAGGAAATCAGCTGTGATAAACTCTACTAAAAATCTAGCCATATTTCTTCAACACAAATACAAAGGGAAAATAGACACCTCATAGAAGGAAATATAAATATAAAGAGAAAATAGACATTTCACAGAGGGTAAATATAGGAGTTAAAGTAGACTGAGAAGCCATACTAAACCATTTTTATATATAAATCTAATTTCATTTGATTTTAAAATACTTGATCAAAATTCAATTGGGAAATTGGGTAGCTGATGAAAAAATAATGATAATTATGTTACACTGAGTTAATAAATGGCATTAGTATGTGAATAAAGCATCTCTTTTAGAAATATATAATAAAAAGTTTACAAGTGAAATCCTACAGATTACCTGTACAAGAATGGCAAAATGTTTGTAGGGCTATAGGTACAAATTGCAAAAAGATTACAGTCATAGCATATGGGTTCTTCCTACACAAGATCATATTTTCTCTCCCATCCTGGGTGCATAAAATATTCTATGATTTTAAAAATAATTAGAAAGATTTAGCTTTTGAATTCAATTTGCCATTTAAATAGAGCAGTGATTTTCTGCTCTATTGTAGCCAAGATGGTTTCTCTTACTCCCTTCTTTATACTTTTCCTTTCATCTCAAAACTCTCAGATTCATTCCATTTCTTTCCTTCCTCACAGTTGTTTCAAACTGGTCCCCTTTCTTCTCCACTCCAAATCGATCTTCTGCCCTGTTCCCACTTCCTCTACCCACCCAACCAATCTCCTAAATCGAGAAAAACTGAGATTGAGGGAAGACCAAGGCAGGCATTAAAGTTCCACCCACTTGTGTGTTAAGTTGCTTGGATTTGAGGCCTGAACTCAGACTACCTGTATCATTGGGGATGGGTCTTTGATCCTCTTTTGTTTCAGGGACACATGGAACAAGGAAAATAATACTCACCTTCCCTTTCAGTTTGGTGCCAGCATACTCATATGAATTAGTCGATAAATTTAGATAAACCTCTTGGAGTATCTGGTTTTACACAATAATACTTAGATTCTAGACACCGAGATATTCTAGAAGATTCCAATAGGTGACTTCAGACCAGCACCTCTGGGTTCTTTGCACATGTGGATATTAGTCACCCCTCAAGTCAGGTTGATACCACAGTATATGTATTTTCCGCAAGCAGTGTGATGACTTAGGGCAAGGCTCATTCAGGGGCATTAACAATAATAAAAGCATGTGTCTTAACTTGACTCCAAGTTAGGATTCCCTTGTGAGGTGTGGTAAAGGTCCTGCTAGAGCAGCTGCACAGACAAGCACAGGAAAAAGAGACTAGCTTATGGTGTTCATGGCAGTTACTAGGTGCTGGTGGTGGGAGGGTACTGGCACTGCTAGGGGCTTGCTTGGTTGGAACTTCCCACCTGCACCAAAGGAGGGAGCACCTGGGCTTTCTCATCAGCTTTCTCAGGTATGAGGTAAGGGGAGGAGAGAAGGATGAGTCCCAAAGCTTTCAACAAATACCAAAATGAATCTTCTTTATAAGTATTCCTTCCAGAGCTTTCCCAGTGCTGCCTCCCAGTCCAGTATGGTCCAGACTCCCAGCTTACCTGGAACCAGCTGCTTTGGGTGAGTCTGTGAAGTGAGTCCCCAGGAAAAGTCTCCAAAACCATTCTTGAAGCCAGTCTCGTACCAGCTGTAATGTGACCACGGCATATATATACCACTGGGAGGGTGGAACTATTTAGGACTTCACCCAACCAAATCTGATGGTCCCTCCCTTGTGGAGGGTGTGAGCCAGGGTCGGGGTGAGAGGATGTTCAGAAGTGCTGGTTGATGGAGAGGGGATCTCCTGTTATTCCCTCCTGCTAGTAGAGACTAACCCTGTGTTAATACACACCATCTAATTTACCTTTGTAATCCTCCCTTGACCTTCTCAATACCCTTTAATCCCATCTTTGCTGATAAAGAAACTGAAAATAAAAGTAAAATCTTTCTTTCCAGGTTGGCCTTGTATAATGGCTCTCATGAAGAAGGGAGGAGGGAAAAAGAGCCATTCTGCCATCAAAGAGGTAGTGACCAGAGAATACACCATCAACATTCACAAGTGCATCCATGGAGTATGTTTCCAGAAGCGGTCTACTCCAGATCTCAAAGAGATCCAGAAATATGTCACGAAGGAACTCCAAATGTACACATTAACAGCAGGCACAACAAAGCTGTCTGGACCAAAGGAATAAGGAATGTTCATAGCATATTCTGGGGCAGTTGTCCACAAAATGTAATGAGCATGAAGATTCCCCCAAAAAGATCTAGGCCTTGGCTATCTATGTACTTGCCACCACTTTCAAAAACCTACGAACAAGTAATGTGGATGAGAACTAAATGCTGACTGTCAAATAAAGTTATAAAACCACCACCATCACAACAAAAAAGTAAAGTCTTTACAAAAAAAAGGTAAAAATATAGTACTGTTTCTTGAAAGGAAAATGTGACAAATATAATCGATTTCATTTGGCTTTACATTTAAGAGGCAATGAATGCTGAAAGCAATACACGAACTATATCTATGTATGTGGGTGTGAGAAAACCTCTGGGCATTTTTTTTTTTTTAAAGAGAAGTGTAGAGAGCATTTCAAATCTTGCTTCCCAGCAATCGTCACCACTTTTGGCTCAAATAAACATATAAAAATTCAAAAAAATAAAATAAAGGGCAAAGAGTAGGACAGAGAACATAGTTGGTTCATACTGCATTATTAAACAAGCAACATAAAACTTGCTGACTGGTCTCAGACTGTACATCCTCAGGCTGTTTGACAGGTTAGTTTCTCTCAGCCCTCTCAAGAGGGTGATTGTTCAGTTTCTTTCCCGTGACTCTGTTCTTCATTGACATCTTTGGTCCTTCATCCCAGGGCTCCCGGCATACCAGGGTCCACCTGATAGTTATACCCTCCATCAGACTGCATGATATTCAAGGGAGTAGTGTGGAGGTGGGAACAGATTCAGGTTCTCCATAGCGGCTTAATAACAAAACCTCTCCATTGGAATAGACTGAGACTCTGATATGCTCTACCTATTGCTCCTGGCGACTATATTCACATAGAAGCTGGAAACAAATTGATGTGCAACTCTAACCCTGATGTCCTTCCTGATGAGGCATCTCGTTTAATTATTTACCCAGCAGACCTTTTATAAGCCTTCACGAGATCTGAGGCACTGTGTTAGAAGCCTAGATGCAAAGATCCCATCAAGACTTCCCACCAGGAGAGCACTGGCAGTCCAGATAATGGAGAGAGATAATGTGCCTTGAGACTTCCTCCTTGTGGAAATCTGTCTAATCTGTGAATGGGATATAGGATCATGGTTTTCCTTTAATCAGCAACATTATAACATGCATACTAGCAATTTCCCAGTGAATACCTAATAGACTTGTGTTGTTAAAATTTTTTTTTAACGTGGGACTATATTAAAAATGTGGTTACAGACCACATATTATAGTGGGGTACATTGAAAAGCAAATTGCTTTTTGACTCCAGACCATCAGACTTCCAGGCTACTTTTCAGCCTTACAATTTTTACATTTCTTCTTTAAATTTAAGGAATGTAGTAGTATTTGTGTACAAATATACAAGCAAAAAATCTATTTTTCTTTGTTGATTTTATCTTATGAATATGGTATGCCCTTTGCTTTTTTTACTCTTTTTAAGAGTGTATCTGGAGATATTTTTTGTATTTGCTTATGTAAATCTATTTTATGTATTGTTTTTATTTTTTATTTTTAGTTTTTCCTGGTTTTTTTTTTTTGTTTGTTTGTTTTTTTAGGGGAGGGGAAGAGAGGGAGAGAAACGTCAATGTGCTAGAGATACATGGATCAGTTGCCTCTTGCACAGCCTCAACTTGGAATGTGGCCCGCAAGTCAGCAAGTGCCCTGACTAGGAATGGAACCAGTGACCTTATAGTTTGCAGGTCGGTGCACAGTCCTCTTAGCCATGCCACCAGAGTTCACGTGTTGTTTTTAAATATTCATGCCTCTTCAGTGTTAAAAAAGAGAGAGAGAGAGAGAGAGAGAGAGAGATACTTGTGATAGGTTTTTTTTTTGCCTTTGGAAGAACCAGTGATGTAATACTTTTATTTTGTGTAAATATAATTCCATAGAATTTATAATAAATTTTCATGTCTTTCCCAAGAGAAGTGGGGAATCACAAATAAAATATAGATAATATCAGAAAATGAGGGATAAAACTGCTTGTCCTGTGGTACCTGGAAAACAAACACAAATACACCACGCTTCCTGGGATCAGAACATCCCAGGAATCAAACCGGATCATGTGACACACTAAGTCCTACTCTTCCAGTTATGCCACATGGGCAAAACCCAAGCCACTCAAAATTTGATTCTGGTGTCAAGGCTGCTAATGGCACAAACACACAAAGAGGGTTTGAAATGGTTTATTACTCACTTAATGAGGCTCTGTGTAGAGGGCAGGGTGGCTACCAATCCAAAAACAGGCTGAGAGAAGGAAGAAAGGCAACTGGCTTGGGGTTTTTTGTGGTTGGGGGGCAGGCAGTGGAGAGGCAGTTCCTCTGCAGGCAGGGTCTGGGTTACAAATCCCAGCCCCTGGGCCCTGTGAAGGAGCACACAGCCTTCCTAAGGGCTAGCTCAGATGCAGAAGAGGGTGAAAACAGAGGAGTGAGAATTAAAAGACATCAGCATAGCTCTGACCTGTGTGGCTCTGTGGGTTGGGCATCGTCCAGCAAAGGGAAAAGTCACAAGTTAAATTCCCAGTCGGAGCACATGCCTAGGCTGTGAGTAATGGGAGCATATGAGAGGAAACCAACCAATATTTCTCTCTCTTTCTTTATCCCTCCCTTCTCCTCTCTCTACAAATAAATAAAATCTTAAAAAAAAAAAAGACCAGCAAATATGAAAAGTGGGGTGGGGCTTTTTATTAAAAGTACTCTATTAACATAGGAAGAAAGTACAACACATAGAACAGTTTACAAGGTGGTTCAGCACTCATCTTTGATTATACTTATTGTAAGAGATTTTGAAGAAGGCCCAATAGAGAAATACGGCATAAGTTTTTCTGCAAAACTCTCACTGAAGGTATACAAATGTGACTTAGTTTTCAGATTATAAAATGAAACTTCTCCTAACTCATAGTCCAGAAAAATGCCAATCCGTCTGGGATTTGCTGAATCCCATGGGCGGAATGTACTAGTCCAGAGCTGAATTTGCCAGCAGCCATTTCTTGGAGATGGCGACAAAACAGCGTTTCTGGGGAAAGATTCTCTACACACTCCTAAAGACCATTCACCTCTGCCTTCTATTTCTACCTGCCAAAAATGCCTTCCAGCATCAAATCCCTCAGAGCTGAGGACAGCTGGGCAAAAAGTAAATGCCTTGGGATTCTGAACACAGTTTGGTTGCCTCATCTGAAATATTACAGTCTTCCTATCTGGTGAGATAATAAGATTATGGTGAGCAGTTTCAGGGTCCAGTGTCAAATCCCCCTGAAATATGATCATTTTGTGCAGGCCAAAATATTGTGGGGGGAGAGTGAAAATCTCCTCCTTTAATTCATATGAAAAAGCTGCTGGGGTCTCTATGTTTTCATACACGCTCTGGATACTTTTAATACCTGTCAGTAAGTCCAGGTCTGTCTGCAAACACTTTCTGATAATTTCACTGAGCAGGTTTTTTAATATGGAACTGTGGTTTGATATTTGTGTTTTCTTTTCAATTATTTTTTCTTGAACACATGTCTCTTCATTAAGTAACCTAATATGAATTGCATCCTGCTCACTTTCCAAAAAATGCTTCAACTGTTCAACTTCATAGAGCAATGCACTCCTTCGAATGTCCATCTTCCATCTCAGTTCAAAACCTTTTAAGACTTGCATTTCAAAACACTTTTCAGCATTTTCAACCTGCTCCCTGAGGGGCTCAATGTAGCTTCTGAGCTTCCACCTGTGACGGGCTGCAGCTTCCTCAATAGGAATCAGGGAGTGATCCCCATGGTCGCAGGAGTTCCTGCACTGGGGACACAGCAGCTCCAGGTCCTCCTCACAGAACAGAGTCAGAACTTCATGGTGCTTCTTACATGGGGGGTTCTCTTGCCTTTTCCTTTTTTTCCTCGTGGTGGGAATCTGCTTAACAATATCGGTCATGTGACACAATTGAGTGTTCCTCTTACAGTTCCTGTCAGAGCAGTGGTGGAGACAGACAGGGCAGGGAAAGATTTCCCGGAGATCTTCCCAGCGCTGGTGGATGCAGGAGCGACAGAAGTTGTGTCCACACTCAATGGTCACCGGGTCTCTCAGGTAATCCAAGCAGATGGGGCAGCTGGCCTCTGCTTGGAGCTCGACAAGGGAGGCTGCAAAGTCCATTGTGCAGTGCAGGTTTCTGTCTGAAGAGACTCTCAGCAGTCAGTGCGATCCTTCAGGGGCTGCAAAAAGAGAGAAGCTGATGTCTACTCAGTCCTCGCTAACCATGGAAGGCAGCAGGAGCTTCCAAGAAGAGTTTGAGCCACCAGCAGATATCCAGTCTTCCTGTCAGCCTCTCCTATATTTATTGACACATTTTCCCAAGAGACGTGGAGTACTTGTGGTCAAAAACCCAGCATGATCCAAGTCACATATGGTTTCTGTGGACAAAATGATATTCCCATTTAAAGGACAGTTGAATCAGTATCAATCCTTCTTTCCCCATATGTAGTGTATATCCGGTAAAGCAAATCATTTATCAAGACAATATTTACAAAGGAGGAGCTAGCAATGAAGGCTATCATCTATTTTGCAACTCTAAGTGAATTAATCCATCTAGGCAAATTTTTCATTGACTACAACCATCACAAAAAGAATGACAAAGAGATATCATAGAAGTGTTGAAGGGAGTACATAACATTATGTGTGAAGAGGTTTTGTCAGAAAATAAACCTAAATCTCATCAAGCAGAGGCCCAACCACCCATTAAAGGAAATATAAGTGATGGAGAAACATGTGAAGGACAACCTGGTAAATTTTACCTGTCAAATTGATTGGGCCACTGGATGTCCCAGATCTCTGGTGAAACACTAGTCCTGGGGGTAGCTGTGAGGAGATTTCTGGGAGAGCTTAGTATTTGAGTCAGCAGATGAGCAAAGCCCATGGCCCTCCCCCAATGTTGGTGAGCATCATCCAATCCATTGAGAGCCTGAAGGGAACAAAAATAGGGGGAAACTTCGATTTAACTCCCTGCTACTGAATAAGACATCACATCTACCTCCTATCTGTGGTACTCCTGTTCTCAGCCCTTCTGACCCAGACTGGAATGTGTACCATCTGTTCTCAGACTCTTCAGCCTTCCAACTACACTACCATCTTTCCCAGGTCTCCTGTATGCAGACTGCAGATATAGGACTTCTTTGCTTCCATAACTTTCTGAGCCGGCACTTTTTAAAATAATAGTATGTATCTTTCTAGGTGCATCCTGTTTGTTCTGTTCCTCTGGTAAACATTTAGTAATACATTGACTAAGTAATATGTAAAGTGCAGATCGTGATACACTCTACTGAAAATTCAACCATGTTTCTGGGACACAAATGTAAAAGGAGAACAAACCCATGGAGGATGAATATAGGAACTAAAGTACACTTACCAGATACACTATCCAATTACACTATCCAGCTACATTCTCTCCAACTATATAAACCTATTTTCATTCCATTTGGAAACGCTTTGTGAAAATTTGATTGGGAAGTTGAATATCTGAGGAAAAAACAATAATGACAACTATGTTAGATTGAGATAAGAATGGCTTTAGAAATATTTAAAATAGGAGTGTCCCTTAGAAATACATAATGAAAAGTTTGCAGGTAAATTCCTATGCTATCTAGGGATTTCCTTCATAAAAATGGCAAGATGTTAGTAGGGCTATAGAAAAAGACTGGCAAAAGGTACAACTGGGTTCTTCATACCTGGGTTCATTATAATATTCTCTTTCCTTTTATGAGTGCCTAAAATATTCTTTCATTTAAAAAGTTTTTTTTTCCTTAAAGACTTATGTTTTGAATTCTACTGAAGTGTTTCTCTGCTCTATTCTTGCCAAGCTAGTTTCTCCTGCTCCCTTATTTAGACTTCATCCCCTTTCCCTTCATCACAGAACTCTCAGATCCGTTCCACCTCTTTTCTTCCTCACAGTTGTTTCAAACTGGCCCCCTTTCTCCTCCATTCCGAATCCATCTTCTTCTTCCCCGTTCCCACTTCCCATCCCTACCTTGCAGATCTCCCAGACTGAGATCATCTGAGATGAAGAAAGACTAAGGCCAGCATTAGAGCTCCATCTGCTTGTGCCTTATGTTGGCTGGATTCCAGGTCTGATCTCAGGCTACTTGTACCATTAGGGTTGGGGCCTTTGATGCCTCTTTTTTTCAGGGACACATGGAACAAGAAAAATAACACTCACCTTCCCTTTCAGTTTGGTGTCAGCATACACATAAATTTAGATAAACACCTTGGAACATCTGTTTCAAAAAAAATAAAAATTTAACACTAGACACAGGAGACACTCAGAAAAAGTCCACACAAGTCTCTGACCAACACCTCTGGGCACTTGGCAACACATAGATATTAGTCACCCTTTAGGCAGGTTGGGATCGCAGTATATGTATTTTTAGCGAGCATTTAGAAGATTTAGGACAGGCTCATGCAGGGACCCTAACAATAATAAAGGCATGTGCCCTAAAATCTCCTGAATCCAAGTTAGGATTGGATTGCCTGTCAGGGTCCACTCGCTGCTAGAGCAGCCACATGGGAAGCCAAGGCTGTGCACCTCTGGCACGCACATCCTCCAGTCTCCTGGCTCACCTGGTACCAGTTGCTATGGGCCAGTCTGTGATGTAGGACTCCAGGGAGGGTCTCCCAAGCCAAGCTCCTACCAGTTTTGTGGTTAGCAATGTGCCCTGGCCTGTATACATATATATACCACCAGGAGGGTGGAGCTATTAAGACCCCTCCCACCAAAGACTAATGGCTCCTCCCTTGAGGACGAAAATCCGGTTAGGGTGGGGGTTAGAGGATGCCCAGAAGGGCTGGTCAATGGGGAGGGGATCTCCCAGTGATTCTATCAGCTCGTCAGACAGCTGACGCTGATATGCATGATCTAATTTGTACTTTTGAAATCCCCCCTTGACCCTCTCACCACCTTTTAATCCCATCTTTGCTGATGAAGAAACTGGAATCCGAAAGGCTAAGTGAGACCTTTTCATTTTCTCACCCAGGAACGTAACTCTGGACCCCAACAGTTTCCCCTCTTGTAATCCCAGCACTGTGATATCCTGCACTCTCCCCTACACTCAGGACATGACACCCGTGACACAGGCCTTCTGCACAGGCAGGCTTCGTCCATAGGAGTTTGGGGCTCCTATGCCCCAAACACATTTCTTACTCGCTTGTTTACTGGCATTCTTGCTTCAAATCCCAGCCCAATTGTTACTTTCTTTGAGAAGCATTCCTTGAGCTATAAAATTCTGTACGATAATTTATTTTAGGCAGATTACTTATTAGGATAATGCTATTAACATTGCTATCCAAAAATTTACCCAATTTCTTTCCTTTCATTTATTTTTTAAATTTTATATTACAATTTTTTTAAATCCTCAACGGAGGTTTTTTTTAATTATTACTGATTTTAGAGAGAGAGAAAAGAAGGGAAGGAGAGAGAGAAACATTGAGATGAGGAAGAAAGATACATTACCTCTTGCCCAGATGAGCCTAACCAGGGATCAAACCCACAGCCTAGTTGTATGCCCTGACTGCCCAAACCCAAAACCATTTTGGTGTACAGGATCATGTTCCAACCAATTGAACCACGTGGCCAGAGTTTTCTTTTCTTTTGTAAAAATTTATTTCCCATTATGGTTGACACTATTCACATTCCTTAAATTAAAACATTTATTATATGCTACCAATCTATAAAAGTGAGTCCTACAAAGCAAAAAACTAGTACAGAATCACAGTTGATTCTTATCAACCTTATTGCCAAGAACAGAGCCATTAAACAGAGACAAAAATAAAGACTAAGTAATACCCTGGCGAGTAGCTCAGTTGCTCGAGTGTCATCCCAATGTGCCAGAGTTGCGGGTTTGATCCCCAGTCAGGGCACATACAAGAATCAACTGAGTGCGTAAATAAATGGAACAACAAATCAGTGTTTTTCTCTCTCTCTCCCTCTAAAATAAATATATAAAAATTAAAAAGGAATTTAAAAAAGACTGAATAGTATTCAAATGACTTTGCTCCCCGATTACTAATAAAATCTTTAAAAAGTGTTTCAATGGAGTTAAAAGCTCAGGTGTAAGACTGAGTTTGGTTAAAGTGTGAAACGGACACCATGTTATAATGGCTTCAATCTTCTATTCGGAAGATCCAATCAACATAGAACAATTGTCTCTTTAACTCAGTCCCATCGAGATTCTGTTTTACCCCACAGAGTAGTTCTGCATCCTGGCCCTTGCTACAGAAATAGGATTTACTAGGCCAACAGTGAGGCCATTACAAGTAGATAAATTGGCCCTTGAGAAGACATGTAGTTTCCAAAGAATGTCGGTAGAAAAATGAATGAGAAAGGTACTTTGGTGACAACTCAGATGGATATGAGGAATGCATTACATGAGACTGAAGAAAAGGTGATTCTGTAACATGACGACAAAACACAGCTGACCACCATACTACCATCCTCCGGAAAGTGGAACTCACTAAGTGATGAGCTTGTTGAGAGTGATCCGCTGTGGCTGGAGACTCCATCCTCTGGTCCATGCTGTGTCTATTTTAAGAATTACTGTTAATATAAAATGTTTAACAGAAATTTAAAATTGTGGCATACCTGGGTTAAGTAACCATGGAAACTGAATTTCAGGCATATTAGAATATTGCAAAATGAGAGCTTCCTGTGTGAGTTTCTGGTCTAAACGTACCTCAGCACTACTGCTGGCTTTCAAATGTTGCAATAGCCTTTCAAATAATTCCTAGGCAACATATCCACAGAAGTCCACCCAACTGAGGTTTTTTCCCTATTCACCCCATTGAGTTTAATTTATTTGTATTTATTTGTTTATTTACTTATTTATTTATTTAGAGAGGAAGGGAGGGAGAGTGGAAAAGAAACATCCATGTGCAAGAACATCATCAGTCCCTTGCCTCTTGCCAACCACCATGTTGGGACTTGGCCCACAACCCAGGCATGTGCCCTGAGTAGGAATGAAAATGGCAACCTTCCTGACTCCACCCCAGTGCTCAATCCACTGCGCCACACCAGCCAGGACTCATCCCAGTGAGTTTAGACATTGGTCTCAATGATTCATTTTCTAATGAACTACCAAAATTTCAAAATAATACTGCTTTATTAGCCTACCAAATAATGTTCTAAGGTTTATTTTACTTAAAGGAAGTATCTTCTTTATTGTGGGAAGGTACTGAACCACCGCTGTTAAGATTATATATTGTAAATGTCTGTTAAATCTATTTACAAGTTATAATTGAAGATTTTTAATTCTAGCACTCCTTGTTAATGGAAATTTCACTAATGTCTAATTGGATTCAGGAATTATGGCAAACAGTAGCTTTTCACCTCACAATACATGCATTCTTCCACACCCCTTGCAGATAAGTAGAGCCTTGCAATTACTTTCAGAAAATGGAGAAAAAAATGTGTCTCTTCCTGGTGTTGGCCTTCAAGGCTCAGTGTGTCCTTTTAATGCTCCCTTTCTCTAGTTGTAGTGAGTCGGTGCTGTGACAACCCATGACTGAGGGAGTTAGATTTCACAGTGGGTAATACAGCAGTGCCTCACACTGTACTTTTCAAGATTAAGTACTCATTTTACTCTTGCTAAAGCAACTGAGACTGCCACAGCAAGGCATGGCTACTCTGATCAGTGCGGGGTCCCTTGTACCTCAATGAAAGCTGTGCTGAGCAGTTTATCCAATTATGAAGGCAGACAAATAGTACAGAGATATACAAAGTAAAACTTTATTTCTTAACACTGTAAACAATAAACACACAGGCTTCTGAACAGACATGTTCTAAAATGTCGACAATTTCACGTGTTAACATTTGGAAGTTATGTACGAAAATGGTTTTATGAAACATAAAACAAAAGCAAAACAATTAGAATTCCCAAAAAGTTATAATAACACAATGTAAATACAATGTGATCCTTATTGAAACTTCTGACATAAGTCAGTTAAATGTGTAACATTGCCTGGGGAGAACTCAACAAACTAAGCACAAAGCTGAAAGGGCATCCTTGCCTATGGAAGTAGTGCCTCTTACAACACAAAGCCAGAGGAGAACCCCCTGCTGGAGGTGCTTCACATCTGGATAATCCTGTTCACAATTCCAGTGGTGGTGACCAAGTTGGGTAACCAGAGGGGAACCCATGCAAAATTTGCTTGAAATGTTAAGGCTGATGATGACTCACCACATACCAGAAGACTATAAAAAAGGTTAATTCTCAACATAAATAGGTTTTGCAGGGACAGGAGGGAGGACCTCAGAGAAGATCTCCAAGTGAGAGCACAGGAAAAAGGGACTAGCGTATGGTGTTTATGGCAGTTACTAGGTGCTGGTGGTGGGAGGGTGCTGGCACTGCTAGGGGTTTGCCTGGTTGGAACTTCCCACCTGCACCAAAGGAGGGAGCACCTGGGCTTTCTCATCAGCTTTCCCAGGTATGAGGTAAGGGGAGGAGAGAAGGGTGAGTCCCAAAGCTTTCAACAAACATCAAAACCAATCTTTGTAAGTATTCCTTCCAGTAAGGGAAGAAAGTAACTTTACATAAAATTACCCTCCAAGTTTTTCATTTATCTCTGATGATACTGATTGTGAGAGATTTTGAAGAAGGTGCACTAGAGAAATAAGGCATAAGTTTTTCTGTAAATGTATCAGTGAACTTATATAAATATGACCTGTTATACATGTTATAAAATGAAATCTCTCCCAACTCGTAGTCCAGAAAAACACCCACTTGCATGACATGTCCTCTGGGGCATGTTCCACATACACTAGCACAAAGCTCAATGTGCCAGCAGCTACTGTTTGGGGATAGTGATATGAAAGCACTTCTAGGGGAAGACTCTTTACATACACCTAAAGACCATTCCCCTGTGCCTCCTATGTCTACCTGCCAAAAATGCCTGCCAGCATCGAATCCCTCAGAAGTGAGGACAGCTGGGTAAGAGGTAAGTGTCTGGGGATCACGAACGCTATTTGGTGTCTTATACGTCACACTTTTTCTGTCTCTTGAAATAATGAGACTTGGGTGGGCAGTTTCAGGATCCAGTGTCAAATCTACCTGAAATGTGCTGATCATTTTATACAGGCCAAAATAATGTGGAGGAAGAATGCAAATCTCCTTTAATTCATATGAAAAAATTGCTGGGATTGCTAAATTTTCATACCTCTTATGGATACTTTCAATACCTGTGAGTAAATCCAGGTCTGTCTGCAAAAACTTCTCTGCTATTTCACTTAACAGATTATTTAGCGTGAACATATGGTTTGAAATTTGCCCCCTATTTTCAATTAGTTTTTCTTTAACATCCTTCTCTTCCACAAGTAGACTGGCATTAATTTCATCTTGCTCTACTTTCAAGGAACACCTAAATTCTTTACATTCATAGAGTAATTCTCTCCTGCAATTTTCCATCTTTTTCTGTACTTCAAAAATTTTTGCCACTTGGTTTTCAAACCCTGTTTCAGCATCTTCAACCTCCACTGTCAGGGCTTCAAAATAATTTTTGAGCCTCTTTCTGTAAGTAGCTGCAGCTTCCTCGATGGGAATCAGGGACTGATCCTTGTAGTCCAATAAAGCTCTGCACTGGGGACACAACAGCTCCAGGTCCCTCTCACAGAACAGGGTCAGAGCCTCATGGTGCTTCACACACAGGTGTTTTTCTTCCTGCAATTCCCTCTGGCTACCTGTGGTGGGAATCTGCTTAATAATATCAGTCATGTGACACAACTGAGTGTTTCTCTTGAAGTTCCTGTCAGGGCAATGGTGGAGACAGACAGGACAGGGAAAGATTTCCTGGAGATCTTCCCAGCGCTGGTGGATGCAGGAGCGACAGAAGTTGTGTCCACACTCAATGGTCACCGGGTCTCTCAGGTAATCCAGGCAGATGGGGCAGCTGGCCTCTGCTTGGAGTTCGACAAGGGAGGCTGCAACAGCCATTGTGCAGTGCAGGTTTCTGTCTGAAGAGACTCTGAAAAGAGAGAGGCTGACGTCTGCTCAGTCCTCGCTAACTGTGGAAAGCAGCAGGAGCTTCCAAAAAAAGTCCCAGCCACCAGTAGGTGTCTCGCCTTCCTGTCACCCTCTCCTGTATTTAATGCCTTTCCTCCAATTGCAGATCATCTGTGGACTCCTCGTGGTCAAAAACCCAGCATAATCCAAGTCATATGTGGTTGCTGTGGACAAAAAACATTGTCATTTAAAGGACAGTTCGATCAGCATTAATCCTTCCATCCTTGTTTGAAAAGTACCTCAGAGTCCTGGCTGGGTAGCTCAGTTGGAGAGAGCATCATCCAAGTACACCAAAACTGTGGGTTTGATCTCTGGTCGGAGCACATACAAGAACCAGCCAATGAATGCATAAATTGGTGAAACAACAAATTGATCTCTTCCTCTCTCTAAAATCAATTAAAAAATAAAAAAAAATTTTTTAAAGTACCTCAGGTAGACCAATCAATATCATGACAATATTTAAGGAGGAGTTAGCAATGAAGACTATCATCTAATATGCAACTCTAAAAGAATTAATCTAAGCAAATTTATCATTGGCCTCAACCATCACAAAGAGAGTGACTAGTTATCAGAACTGCTGAAGGGAGAACATAACACTATTTGTACAGATGTTTTGCCAGAAAAATGAATCTAAATCTCATCAAACAGAGGCCTAACCACGTATTTACAGGAAATAAAAGGGATGGAGAAACACGTGAAGGACAATCTGGTTAACTCTATGTGTCCACTTGACTGGGCCACTGAAAGTCCCAGATGCCTGGTGAAACACTAGCTCTGTGTGTAGATATGAGAGGATTTCTGGGAGAGACTATTTAAATTGGTGGATGAGCAAAGCAGAAGGCCCTCCTCAATGTTAGTGGGCATCAACCAATCCACTGAGGGCTTGAAGGGAACAAAATTGGGGGTAACATTAAATTCACTCTCTGCTGGACTGGATAAGCTAGCACATCAACCTCCTATGCTGGGTGCTCCTGGTTCTCAGCCCTTCAGACCCAGATTGGAATCTGTACCATCTATTCCCAGGCTGTTAGGCCTTTCAACATCACTGTCTTTCCTGTCTCCTACTTGCAGACTGAAGATCAAGTGACTTCTTTGCCTCCATAACATTGTGGGCCAATATTTTAAATAAACCCCTTTCTAGAGACATACTATTTGTTTTCTTTGGTAAACCTATAATATTACATTGAGCAAGTAATTAGTAAAATACAGTCTGTGATAAATTCTATTGAAAATTCAACCATGTTTCTTAGACACAAAAGTAAAAAGAAAATTTTAAAAACCCATGGAGGAAGAATACAAGAATTAAAGTAGATGTAAAGTACATACTAACCAATTATAACGTATAAATCTAATTATAGTCCATCTTGAAATACTTGATCAAAATTTAACATGGAAGTTGGATATCTGTGGATAAAAAAATTAATGGCAATTATGTTAGATTGAGTCAATGAATGGTATTAGAAGTTTGTAAATTGTCTCTTTTAGAAAGTATAATGAAAAGTTTACAAGTGAAATCCTATGATGTCTTCAGATTTGTTTCACAAAAATGGCAAGAACTTGGTAGGAATATAGGTAGGGAGTGGCAAAAAGTTTTTAATTATAGCCTCTGGGTTCTTCATATCTGGATTCATTATAATATTCTCTCTCCTATTATGGGTCCCTAAAATATTCTTTGATTTACAAAAATGTGTTTTTGCTGTTGTTTTTCGCTTTGGGTGGTGTGGCCCAGTGGGTTGGGCCGTTCTCGCAAACCAAAAGGTTGCCAGTTCAATTTCAGTCAGGGTGCATGCCTGGGTTTTGGGCCAGGTCCCAATTGGGGGTGTGTGAGAGGCAGCCAACTGATGTTTCTCTCTCTCTCTCTCTCTCTCTCTCTCTCTTTCTCTTTCTCCTTCCCTTCTCCTCTCTCTAAAAATAAATAAAATCTTTTAAAAAAGATTTCTCCCTCAAAGACTTAGTTTCTGACTTCTGTTTCAGTGACTCTCTGCTCTATTCTAGCCAGGCAGTTTCTCCAGCTCCCTCATTTAAGCCTCATCATTTTCCCCTTCATCTCAAAGCTCTCAAATCCATTCCATCTTTTTTCTTCCTCACAGTTGTTTCAAACCAGTCACCTATCTTCTCCACTCCAAATCCATCATCTTCTTCCTTGTTACCACTTCATATCCACACTCAACGAATCTTCCAAACTGAGATAAACTGAGAATGAGGAAAGACCAAGACAGGCATTAAAATTCTACCTGCTACTATATTATGTGGGTTGGATTCTAGGTCTGATCTCAGACTATCAGTGTCAGTGGGTATGGATTCTTTGATCCCTCATTCTGTCAGGGATGGGTGGAACAAGGGTAATTACATTCGCCTTCTCTTTTAGTCTGGTGTCAGCATACACATAAATTTAAATAACCCTCTTGGAGCATCTGGTTTTAAATAATAGGAATATGTGTGGCACAGAACTTAAGAGTTTCTGAATAGGACTTCCAATTTTCTTCTGTAGTATAACAAGAAATATACTTGGTCTTTGTCCCTAATTCCTAGCACATAGATCCTAAAATCCTTGAAATTTCCTGAGTGATAGTAGTATATTTTAGTAGTTATTAGGAGCCCTCTTTGAGCACATCTGAGTTTATACTAATGATGTGAGAGAATGGGCCAAGATGGACACACAGTCGCCTGGTCACCAGAAAGACCAATTGATGAGAAGATTATAACTTTCAGCCCAACTCACTGAATTCTGGGGGCTAAAGACTAAGTTCTGTGAAAACAGTAAGAACTATTTTTGGAGATATGAAGAGTGTCTGTGTTGGGGAGCACATCCAAAGGCTGGGAGGGTGGCACATGCTCCAGTTTCACAGGGACAGAAGGTCCTGCCCTCAACACATTTCCGATCCCTCCCTTTGTGCCTCTCCATCTGGCTGGTCATCTGTGACCTTTATAACAAAGGTGGTAAACCTAAGTAAACGCTTGAGTTCTGTGGGTCCCACTACAAATTAATGGGACCCTAAGAAGGGGTCGTGGGCACCTCTAAGTTACAGCTAAGGGATCGGGACTTCGCACTGGCTTCTGCAGTGGGGCCAGTCTTGTGGGTTCTGATGCTGTAGGGTTTGACTCCGTCGCTAGGTAGACAGTTTCAAATCCCCCGTCAGTTTCTGCGCCTTATTGCAGGTTTGCTTGGAGATGCATCATCCTTATTTGGATTAATTGTAGGTCTGTTCATTTTTCTCAACACTATCAAAATACGTTTGATGTACAAATTCACTCTGAAGTCCTTGGAACACCGAAAACATCATGATTTCACCAAACAAATTCCACGGTTTGTTGCAGAGTAAAAAGGAAACATACGCACCTATTAAAATACCGGTAAATATTTAATCTTCAATTAAGCCATCACACACACACATATAAAAGCCGAAGCAGGAAGTACATCGAGAAAGTACACGGAGCAGCCATGAGCAGAGGGCCTGGCACACGGCAGGTCCTCCCCGGGACCGACCCACACCTCCCTCGGGCGTGGGCCCGGCGAGCGGCACACGTCGGGTCACCTCCGCGCCCATCCTTGGCACTTCCCCTCCCCCTACCGCCTCCTCCTCGGAAACCACGGAATTCCACTAAATTACGCACTCCGCCGCCAGAAAATCTGTTCCAAAATATCCAGGGTGTACCTCTGGTCCTCCCGCAGCCTCCCAAACCGCTCCGCCCCGGCCAATTTCCCCCATTTCCTCCTTCACCCACCACGGTGCCGCGCCGGCTGCCCCTCGCCCCAGCCTGCACCCCATCTCGGTCGTCCCCGCTTCGTTCGGCCTCAGACTCTGGTTCTTTCCTGGAGTCCCGCTTACCCGTGGCCTGCGACGCGCCCACGGGCGGACTCCGCTGGGTCGGGCGTCTGCGCTGAGACAGAGCTGACCTGTGACCTTACGGTCTACGGGGCGCTGTCGGCCCCTCCCTCCCCGCAAAGCAGGTGGGCTTTCTCATCCAGGTCAGAGGGCACAACGCAGCCCCAGGTCCCCGTTGACGGTCAGGAACAGCATAGGCTTTCCAATCCGGTAGGAAGGGGCCGGAAGTCACTGGCCCCTGATGACATTTTCTATCTTCCTCTCGGGCGGCATCTTCTGAGTTTTCACCTCTTGTACCTCGCATACTAAATCTAATTCCCTCAGTGACCTGGTTTCTGTGTCCATGGAATATTTTGAAACGTCCTCATTTTGTTTTTTCTCAAGTGAAATTGTCTAAAAGTTTCTGCTTGTTTCTTTAGAGGTTGTCTTAATACCCTCTGTCCCTTAAAGGTGTTTCCAGAAGATGTTCTTGTCTTCGTTTTCTGATTCACAAAACCGTTCTGTAGTTCTCAACCGCGACGGGCTCACACGCAGCATACAAGCTCCCAGTAGCAACATCTCTCCTTTCCCTGCTCATACAGGAGATGGGGACTTTGTAGGGCTGTTGGAAGGAAAGTGAGGGAGAGGCTGTAAACAGGCCTAAGGTTGGTATGTCCGGTGCTTCAAAAGAAAGGCCAGTATGCAGTAGATCAGAGTTCGGAGCAAGGACAGGTTTACTGATTGAGAAGATGGGAGAACTAATTATCAAGTCCATTTTAAGAGCATCTGGAACCCACACATCATTTATTGTTAAGGGAAGGAAGGAGGGACAAGGTGTGGGGGCTGTCCCTAGCCAGGTAGGTGTGGAAAGGGGTCCAAGGAAGAGTGCAAAATACAAGACTCCTATAAATTTTTGAAAAACAGTTCCCACCTCTGCTGACAAAGAGGGTACTAATTCCTCTAATTAATTAGCACATCTATAGCGCAGCTATTATTAGCCTGCAGGCTGTTAAGAGAGAGGAAACATTTCATTCTGTTACAGGGCTATGATTGGGCAGTGCTAGGATAGATACACTGAGCAGGTTTATCTCGGCGGAATGTATCAGTGTTTTGCCTTTAGGAGGCCTGCAGTGTAGTTTATTTGTTTGTTTTTTAAATAAATCTTCCCTGTGCTTCTGACCTTTTGTGAGATCCTCATACACACACACACACACACACACACACACACACACACACACACAGATTTATTTTATTTTGAATCTCCACAACCAGATTTGATCTTTCTCTGGATCTGACCCATCACTGACAGCTCAATCATTCATATATGCACGCGTCACTTGTAGAGGGCTCACGGTCCATGGACTCTAACTAGCAGCCTGGAACACAAGGATCACAGCACATCCTCCACCAGCAAGGAGACAGATGAGCCAAAGAATGAAGGTTTTGGCCTCCTCTTCATGACAATAGCTATCTACTCTGAGGAGGGTATAAAGATTTTCTTTAATCAGGAACACAAATGTTTTTACTCCAGAGCTATCTTCTGTAAAGGTTTTTAAAGGTAAAATGATATCCCATATATTATGGTAAAGACTCCCATGGTAAATGGTTGCACAGAGACTTCCTCTCCTCTACCTTTCTAGAGAAATGCCCACTTAATGGCTTTTTGAAGAAATTTCCAAATAGTCTATACATATAAAACCAAACATTGATGTGATTTATATTTATATATGTTTGTCTAGAGAACATTCTTCTTGTATATCTTCAAGTGATAGCAACCTACGTAGTCTACAACTGCCTGTGTGTCACATACTTTCATCCTGTATCAGCACATTATTTTAAATGTGTTCCCATCTTTAAGGAAAAGACTGGATGTGAAATAGTATAAAGATCATAGATGTTTTCTGAAGAATTTGTAGGTTATCTTCTCCTCTAGATTAATGTTTTCCACAGTATATTTACCTGTCTAGTTTATTCTCTGAACATAGATAAACAAAACAATAAATAAAGCCATATTTTATTATTAAAGCAGTGCCCTTGGGTATTTTATTGGCAATTTCAGTGAAGCTGTAATCCAAGTTGGAGAAGATTGATACCTGTACTATATTGTCTTACAATCCATGCCTGTGTGGTATGCTTTTAGATTTTAAAGGTTTTCTAGTCTCTTTTTACTGAGTTTAAAAAGCCTTTTATATCCCTGACTGGTGTGGCTCAGTGGGCTGGGCATCGCCCTGCAAATTGAAAGGTTGCTGGTTGAATCCCCGGTCAGGGTACATGCTTGGGTCGTGGGCCAGGTCCCCGGTTGGAGGAGTACAGGAGATAACTGATCTGATCAGTGTTTCCCTATTTCTCCCACTATTCCCTTCTCTCTAAAAATAAATAAGTAAAATCTTTTTTTTAAAGAAGACCTTTGTAATTTTTATGATTTGATCCTAATACTCTTCCATACTTAGTCCTAGATTCATTCTTAGCTGTTTTATGTTTTGATACAATTGTATCAGAATCACTTTACACATATTATTTTTCTTTTTTCACTCACATATGGATATACTTATTTGTCGTTAACATATGAATACTGATTTTTTTGTACAATACTTGCTAAAATCCCAGTAAAGTCTTTATAATTTGTCTGTAGTTTCATTAGGTTTTCTCTTTCTCTTTAAATTTATTTTTCATTTGCAGTTTACATTCAGTGTAATTTTGTATTAGTTGTTCAGCATAGTGGTTAAGTAAATCATACACTTTACAAAGTGTTCCCCCTGATATTTCAAGTATCCTTGGGTTTTCTAAAGGACATTATCCTTAATGACAGTTATGTTTCTTTCTTTCATTGTTAAGACTTTTTTTTAGCATCACTTACTGAGCCCACTAGAATCTCTACTGAAGACTATACCACTGAGTTATCAGGCTGTCACTACTCCAACCCACCCACTAATAAAAAGACAACTAGCATGAAGTCTTTATAAAAGTCAATCTCATGAAAAACAAAAAAGTGGGGAGAGACAGAATAGCCTTTGGACAATGAGAAAGGGACATTATGTGTTAATTTAAATCATTTTATTTCTTAATCTCTAATAATGATATTGTGATCCTGTAAGATACATCTTCATTTTTAGGATGTCAAAGTTTAAGTGGTCAGTGGGAAAGTTTCATGGCATCTGAAACTTACCTTCAAATGCTTTAGCAAAATGAAGTTACAGGTAAAGAGAATGGATATATAGAATTGCCACAATAAGGCAAACCTTCATCTAAGGGATAGGTATATACGTGTTAACTGTACTATTCTTTTAACTTTTTTTTTTTGCAGATTTAAATTTTACAAAAAAGAATGTGTGGAGAAATAGGAGTGTTTCTTCCTACAGAGATGGATTGGTGGAATTAAGTGAAATGCTGAGTTGGCACAGACTCAGAGACACCCATTTTTTGATTGTATCCTTTTGTGTTATATAAATTACCTTGTACCAAAAACTAGCAAAGATATATTTTTAAATTATGCAGAACAATCTCTCCTTCCCATGCTCCCCCTCTTTTCCTTCCACAAAATCAGAATGTAGGAAAGGTTTTACCCTATATGATGTCTACCCATCAAGTAAAAATATGCATAAGTTTTAGGCACTTCCATCAGTCTATAGAGGATAACATACCTTTTCTTAAAAAAAGAAAAAAACTAAAAATAAAGTTTTGAGATCAATAACTCCTAGAGTCTCTTTGTATTCTGAATTTTTTATAGCCTACTAATGCCTTACCCATTTATTTTTTGTGGGGCACTGATCTAATACTAGTATCATTTATGGAATAACTATTTTGTGTCTGTTACTGAGGATAATATATATCCTCATCTATTATAAACAACATCACTGTAACTTTTGTCTGTGGAGGAAAGAAAGGGGTTCTATAGGTAGTAATCTCACAGGGTGACCTAATCATAAACTTGTAACTGGACAAGTCATGGTGGGTTGTCATGCCCCAGGCATATAACTTCTTTGCTTATCTTTGCCTCAAGCAAGCCCTGTCTATTGTTTCTGTGCATCTAGGCTAACACATCTTTGAAATTTCCACCTTGTGTTCTCCCACCTTCATGTAATCGTCCTTACTCTCTCTCCTTAATTTCAAATGTATAAAAGAAAC
Organism: Mormoops blainvillei; assembly: GCA_004026545.1. NCBI lineage: Eukaryota > Metazoa > Chordata > Mammalia > Chiroptera > Mormoopidae > Mormoops > Mormoops blainvillei. The sequence continues at coordinate 7,118 of PVJD01012757.1, read as the reverse complement.
TGCAAATCTTTTTCTGTGGAGTATTTGAGTTCTTGCTACTTGGCATATGTCCTCAGTTTGAGTCAAATCAACTCATAAAAATTCTTTAAAAAGAAAAAACATTCTTTACAAATGTGGATGTTTCATGATATGGTTTATATTTATTTTGCATAAAAAGAACCTGAAGTTCATAGGATTAAGTAAGTTTTCCTAGGACACCTAGCTAGTAAATAACAGCTCAAACTCCTTATGTCTCCCATGTACATGGGGCTTGTTTCTAATCTTTCCATTAAATAAATAATTGCTTGCATGGAAATTGTCTTATAATTCAAGATTTTCCTCTCCTCTGATTATTTTTGAGAAATATTCTAAAATTGTTAATTACTAGGTCAAACAGTAATGAAAAGTACAGACCTCGAAGCATTTTGAAAGAGGCTGTTGTGGCAGCACAAAGAAGTGACATTCCGTACCTGTGGCTCCCAGAAAGCCTTCATGCTAAGCCTTCCTTTTCAACTTTTGTTTGTGGGAGACAATTCTTTCTGCAATCCAGAATCCTTGTGATGTTCCCATGGAATGTTCCAGTAGACCATAGAGCACAGCATCTCTAACATAGTAAAGCATTCAGGGAATGGTAGCTTTTATTCGAAAACAAGAGGGTGAAAAATACTGGAGGAAACGTTGATCCACCAGAAAATACAGCCTATTCGTTCTTCAAAGACATTCTTTTTCTTGGAGACAATGATTCCAGAACCTGAACCATTGAAACTGGAGGGCAACTGAGTCTGGGGCTCGTGTTGCGTGTCACCACTCAGCCAAAAAGCAGAGGCAGGGATTGGATTATAATTGCACTTTTATTAATAACAGAGGCCAGGAGTCTGGGAAGGTGGCAGATTAAACCCTAACATGCACCTCTCCTTTAGCTATCAGAAGCAAGTTTATATAGGGGAAACAGGAATTTGGGAGGGGGAAGTTCCTAGGGGGAGCATGGACACGCTGTTTCTCTTGGGAGGGAGAGCTGACAGGGGAGTCCGCAGCTTCCTCCTAAACTGGTTCCTTTGTTCCCACATTATCCCTCCATTTGCATTAGAATTCCTCTCCCTATCTTCCCCAGGAGCCTGTGGTTTAAGGCCAGGGAGGCTATGTATTCTCTGGCCTGGTTAGGGAGGAGAGGTATAAACCTTTTACTCTCAAGTGCCCTTGGTTAGGGGAGACAGGTCTTGCGATTCACTGGCTGGCTGTAAATCGCTCAAACTGTTTGGCCTCCTTCAATTTTTTTGTCTCAGTTTCTTCCTTCTACTTGCCCAGGAATTTTCCTAGCTTCTTACTGTCCTGTCTCACCATCAGGTGCTTCACAACTCTCTCCTTGTTGGGGACTTCACTGTTTCTCTTCCTGTCTACCAGACAGGTCCAGAGTCCGTCTCTCTAAACTGCCCCTTTCTGGTTTGGGGGTGGGGGGAATTCTGCAGTCATGGGAACAGGTTACAGCTTGTTGTGAATATGCAGGGAGCAAGGGATGGACTCAAGTCAGACCCCTGAAACTGAAGGGTAAAGCCCCCATCCCTTGTACTGTACAGTACTGAGACTGATCACCCTGAAGAGAGGGTGAAAGTGGGGCCCAGAGTTACATTCTTGGGTGAGAGATGGAACAGACCTCAGTCAGCCTTTCAGATTTCAGTTTCCTCAGCAGGAAAGATGGGATTAACTGGAGCTGACAGGATCAACAGAGGATTACAAAGGCGCGAATGAGATCATGCCTATGAAGGTAGGTGCCGGCCTCTCCCGGCCTGATTGAATCACAGGAGATTCCTCTCCCCACCAAGCGGCATCTCTGAACATCCCCTCACCCCACCCCGGCCCACCCCTTCTTCAGCCAGGGAGGAGCCACTGGTTTCTGGTGGTCATTGTCAGAGGCCTAAATAGCTCCACTCTTCTAGTGGCGTGTATGTATACATGTGTCAGGGTCGCATCGTTGACCACGCAATCTGGCGTCAGATTGGCTTCAAAGACCCTTCTAGGAGATGAGTCTCAGTGACCACGCTTGCCTGCCCAGGGCCGGCTGCTCAGATGAGTTTGGAGATGGGACCCTGTGGCTGCAGGAGGTAAGATGGGTGGCTTCCTGAGATCTACTCTGTGCCCAGCTAAGGTAGGCGGAGACATTGTACCTCAAAAGGGAATCCCAATTTGAGTTTGGTTTATTTTATTTAGTTATTTATATTTATTTTTCAATTATGGTTGCCATTTGGTATTAGTTTCGGGTGTACAACATAGTGGTTAAATATTTATATATACCTTATGAAGTGATATCACATAAGTATAGTACCCCCGACACTACACATAGTTATTACGTTATTGACTGTATTCCCTGTGGGGTTTGGCTTACTTTAAAAAGTATGAGGATTGCTCTGGCTGATGTGGCTCAGTAGACTGAGCACCAGACTGAAAAGCAAAGGGTCGCTGGTTCCATTCCCAGTCAGGGCACGTGCCCAGGTCCCCAGCAGGGGGCACGCAAGAGGCAACCACACATTGATGTTTCTCTCCCTCTCTTTCTCCCTCCTTTCTCCCTCTCTAAAAATAAATAAAATCTTTAAAAATAAAAAATAAAAAAAAGAAAGCATGAGGTTTATTATGTTTCCCTGGGTCTTCTCAGAGCCTGTCTTAAATTACTAAAATGCTTGCTAAAAATGTAGATACCCAGATCTGACCCTTGAGAGACTGGAAAGGGGAATTTCTGTGTGTGATAAAGTGATGGTGAGTGCCCTCAGAGACCCACCTCACAGACATACTCATAACAGTCAGTTCCAGGTGAACTGGGAGAGGAGATGGTATGGGTACAGGAGGCAGGAGCCTTGGTTACCTGAGTCCAAGCTCTAGCAGGGCCTTGACAGCACCTTGCAAGGTGCTTTCATTATGGTTCAGGTCCCTCAGTGAGCCTCATCTTAAGTCATCCAGATGCTTGCTAAAAATACAGGAACCAAGCTCCCCATCTGAACTAATGGGTGACTAATATCTGTGTGTGACAAAGTGCCCAGAGCTTCTGGTCTGAAGCTGCCTGTGGAATCCCTTCCAGGATGTCTCAGTGACAGCGGGTTTGTGTTTAGTAGGGGTAGGTGGGGGCACTTGGTTTGTGTACAGGAGACAAGTGGAGAGATTAGAGCCTTGGCCCTGATATGCCTAGCACTTGAGTCCTCTATGGATTTGTTCTTCCTTAATCTCCCTATCTGCTTGCCTAAAGATACTATTGAGTGTTTAAGTAGGTTTTCCAACACAACTAAGTTTCAGTGGGACACCCAGAAACTTGGGCAGAGTTTAGTCATTATACGGGCGATCAGGCCAGGGACTAAAATAACAAACATGGCAGAAATAACATGGCTGCAGTTCCGTGGGGGGTGCGGATCTCCAAACCCTGTGCGAGTTTGCAGTGGTCATAGTGTTAAAAGGAGAGTTCATGATCCTGCCCTTATGTTCTCTGACGCTGTGTTGGAGAAGTGGCCCATCGTGGACTCAGGGGAAAGAAGTGCCAAACGAACTGGGAGCCAGCTGCAGCCCTGGAGACAACTAAGGGAATGTGTTGTACAAGGTGCTGATGTCAGAGGGAGCTGAACCTGCTAGAAAGGGAAGGAAGGTGAGAGGTGCAGGGAGCTTGGTGCTGGTAGAAGCTGGAGCTCAGGGAAGGATTGCGGTCTTGAGGTGGGAACAGCAGTCCTATAGGGAAGGGTCGTGATTAGATCCCTGCAGTTGGAGGACAGATGAGGGGAGGCCCCAGTGGATGCTGATGGATTTGGCACTTGGAGAGGAGTTCTGGTGGCCAGAGGGACCACATGGTAGCTTTGTGAAGAGTTGGAGAGGTGACCACAAAAGATAGGTGAGAAGTCTGGGTATTATTAGGTACCACTGAGTACTTTCTCTGTGCCAGGCTGGCTGCTGGGCACATTTCCTCCTCCTCCATAAATCCTTTCTGACTTGTCAAAGGTCACATAGCCATAATGGGGGGGCCAGGATTTCAGCCCAGGCAGCTTGGTTCAAGTATTTTTAAATCTTTGTCAATCGCATGCAGTGCAAAGAACAATATCCCTTGTTGATCACTTTGATGTCTCTGGAATTTTTTTCTTTTTTCTTTTTTTACGATTTTATTTATTTATTTTTAGAGAGAGAGGAGGGAGGGAGAAAGAGAGAGAGAAACATCCACTGGTTGCCTCTCACACACTCCCAACTGGGGACCTGGCTGGCAACTCAGGCACATACCCTGACCAGGAATTGAATCAGTGACCTTTTAGTTTAGGCCAACACTCAATTCCCAGAGCCACACCAGCCAGGGCTGGAATTTTCAAAGTGATCTGCTTTGATTTCATGATTGGTCATTTGTTTCTATGATTAATCTCCATTGCCCATTTTTATATCCAAGTTGTTCATTATGTTTTGTTTGAACTTCTCAATATAGGAGCTATTTATATGGCTTGACAAAATAATATCAATTTTCTGATTTTCGGTCATACAAATGGCTTTCTCAGTCAAAGAGAATGAAAATATTTGACCATCATTTATTCTTGTAAGCTACAATTTTATTACCATTTTTACTTTTAATACACTTGCAAACACATACTTGCATGGGCCTATAACTCTATACCACCACTCATTTAAGAAACAGATTATCACCAGCACCCAGAAGGCTTTCTCATGTTTCTCCCAATTGCTAGCCTGTGCTCCAAATGTTAGCCGAAGCTGATGCTGATATCTAACACTGTGAAGTAGGTTCTTTCGTTTGTTTTTTTTAATGTGCCCCAGGCATGAAACAGCTCTGGCCACCAGCACGGGCATTAAGCTAGGATGAACTAAAGACTGTACGTCTGCTTTGCCCCTGATTGGCACAAAAGCAGCATCACCAATCAGGTGTCTCCTGGCCCATTATCAGGGGGTCAGGAAATAGTATTTTCTGCACACACACTCTGAGTTACTGTGCCTCGGCTTTTCTTCACACAACATTACATTTGTAAGATCCAAGTTTTGGGTTGAAGAGCTGTTACTGCCATTCCATTGTTGATTAATGACCCATTGTATGAATACACCATAATCCATTTATGCAATCAAATGTTGTAGGACACTGGGTTATTGCCACCGTAGGCCTGTTATGGAAAAATATTGCCATCAACCTTGTGTATGGGCTTTGGTTTGCACATTTTTATTCTCTTAGGTTCATATGATGGTTATGCAATCTGAGTAGAATAACTAGATCCTAAAATATATTCATGTTCAAAGTCAGGTCATAATGCAAAATTAGTTTTCTGAACTGGCTGTGCCAACTTGGAGTCTCACCAGCTGTGTTTTATATTTTACCACTTTGAAATTCATGTTGGGATCCCTGGCACTCAAATTGAGATTGTCTTAAGCCAATTAGGGCTAGAGAGGATTAAGTCAATAGGCTCTTTAAGGGTAGCCCATTTTTGATGCCCACTTCTAGTATGTGGCACAGGGAAGCATCCTCTGTGGGGTGCTCTGAACTCCAAATTTGTTCCCTCAACCCTAAGAAGTCGGCTGAAAGCTCCACTCACTTTCTCAGCTGTTCAGCCTCCACACGGATCAGTAACTGCTTCAAAGAAAAAGCTGTATTTCTTCTCCTTAGGATCTTGTCCCTACAAATCATTGTCACAAATGAGTAAGTCACCAGTAACAATGACTTCAAAGAGTAGTTGTATAAGTATTTTTCTGTTTTATTTTATGAGAATTTATTTGAGCCAAACTGATGACAATTGCTGGGAAGCAAGATCTCAAATGCTCTTCTGTTTCATTTTACACTGAAACCTTGGGCGGGGGCGGGGGAGTTGTAAGAGGGTATAAGGGGGATAAATGATAATAGAAAAGAAACAGTAAAAAATGAACTATTAAAAAATAATAATAAAAGAGCCCTGGCTGGTGTGCTCAGCGGATTGAGTGCCAGCCTGTGAATCAAAGGGTCGCCAGTTCAATTCCCAGTCAGGGCATATGCCTGGGGTGTGGACCAGGTCCCCAGTGGAGGGTGCATGAGAGGCAACCACACACTGATGTTTCTCTCCCTCTCTTTCTCCCTTCCTCCCCCCTCTCTAAAAATAAATAAATAAAATCTTTAAAAAAATTTTTTAAAAACCAAAAGAAACCCTGATCTCCAATTTTATTCATTCTGAGCATCATGCAAAAATCAGTTTTTTGAGTTGGAGGGGCCTCAAGAATAAACCTAATCTAATTTAAATCCCATCCACTTTTCTGTACATAGCTGCAGTTGAGAAGCTTAAAGGAAAACAAGTAAACTTTGATATATCACGAATTCAGTGCTGTCAGAAATAACTGGTTTAAACCAAATAGTGCCAAATCCTTTTCTTAGGTTTTACACGAGATCCAAATGATTGAACTTGGGCATTTTATCCTCTTTACTAGATTCGCTTAGAGATGTGAATGTTAAGTAACGTTCCCCAGACTTCCCAGATGGCAGGTCACCAAGGCTGGAAGCTCACGCAGGTCTAGGCGACCCAGTCCCAAACCCATACATTTGCCACGGCCCCATGCAGCGCCCTTGTGGATGACGGGTTTAGGTGGGTCGTGGTGGTATAAGGACATGTCAGTGGTTGCTTCAAGTGTGGCAGTGATCAGGACCACAAGATAAACGGTAGCCTTTTTTATATATAACAATATTTTCTCGCCAGGAACAAATAGGCACTTTAGTGCCATGTCTGCTTTCCAGCCAAAAAGTATTGCTGAGCTTTGATTCATCTACTCTGTGATCAGTTGGAGGTGGTGAATGGAGCTCCTCTGGACGCATGCTGCCGGTGATCTTATAGGAAAGAATCATTCAGAACAGGAAGAACAGTGAGATCTGAGTGTGCATCTGCCCCTCAGTGGAGAGATCTCACAGAGCCCAGCTTCCTGAAAAAAACCCACCTCAGTCCATTCCTTCCTGCAGGGTCCAATGGCAGTTGAAGCAGCTCTGGCAGGACTCCGGGCAGAAGTCAACTGTCCCATCTGCCTGGATGACCTGAGAGACCCTGTCACCATCGAATGTGGGCACAACTTCTGTCGCTCCTGCGTCCAACAGTCCTGGGCTGATCTGCGGGACAGGCTCCCTTGCCCCGTGTGCCGTCACCCGTGCCAAGAGAGGCACTTGAGGAGCAACA